>JASAND010019660.1:0-27276 GCA_030248195.1 Trissonchulus latispiculum | reverse complement strand
TCTGATTGGTGCATGTGCTACGTATATATACGTGTACGGTGCACATATTGCTGTGTAAGGGTGGGTAGTCAGACTAGCTTTTCAACGTCAACGTCTCGTCTCTCTTTCCGCGTGAGGTCACTGTATGCGATTGCTAAATTTGCTTTTGAGAAAGCCGGGTGTGTATGCACTCGTCCAAATCAGTACTAATTGCATTTTACGTGTCTTAGTTAATAAATCTAACTCTGTCTGCTCTCCCATCTTTAGCTCATCTGGCAATGTAGAGTTGCAACTTCCTCTTATAGCAAGTTCGCGCTGACAGATTGCAAGCGCACATGTAGGTGCGTCTGCGCGCGTCTCCGTGCACTGCAGATCTTGTCTGACACGCGCGTCTTCGCTCATCAATAACTCCTGTTAACTATCAGTGATATATACGTGTCTACTGTGAATGTAGTGGATTTGGGAATATTGTAGTGAGTTGTCTATAGGCCAAAATGTGGGAGATAAAATGGCCTCTAAAAATGCTACAATACGGTAATAATATACTATTTTGGAACAAACATGTTTGACATTTTCGACCACAAATCCTTAAAATTTGGATTCTCTACCGTTCTCGGGTTATTCTTGGACTTAACTTGGACAAAGTTCGACGTGATTAGTCAGCATTTATCTGTATAGAACTTTACGTAAGTCTAGCCGATTTTGATATTTTGCTTTAATATATGAAGAATATTGTCTTTTTTGTGCTGTCTGCCTAGGATCTAGAAACCTGATTGCTTTGTTGCGTGTCTCAGCCGCGTTATTCCTTGGCGTTGCGGAAGTAAATTTTCCGGGAAAAGACTCTTTTTATTGTAGTTTAGATTGTTATTCCCATGCAGCATTCATACATACACTGTACTTACATATATATATCCTAAAAGTAAAGCCGAAACGCAATCGCTTTTAATCAAAGTAAACTTCCACCCCATTTTACTCTATTGTATGATTTGTATAGGCTCCCATGTGTTTAACAAGAGGGTGACATCATTTTTTCTGTTTGATGTCTCAACAAGTGAGTGCAGCTACACTTATTCAAATGCGCATTGACGGTTTCTTCCTTGCTTCTATAGTTTGCATACTTCTGTAGTTACTTATGCTAATGCTTAGTTTTCTCGTTTCTGTGTTCGGCTTTTGCTAAAGGATAGGTTTTTAGTTGATTTCAACGTAAATCTGTACTCAGGTTTTGGGTTTTCACAAGATTTCAACGTAAATCTGAAGTTCTGATCTGAAGCGACGGTGCTGCTGCTGCAAACCTGCAGTTACTATTTTTCATAGGACTTTGTCAATACGATGGAGGACAGTTTTTGAAGATGTCTTACTCTTGTGTATTGTCGCTGTTACTGTAGGTATTTTTCTGAAAAATGCGTTCATTTTAGCAAATAAATATACGTAACTACTAACTGTAATAAGTTGTATAGTTTTGAAATGCACTTGTGAAGAGACAGGTCCATTTCTGGACTAGCACTGTACACATTAATATGGACATACATAGTCCCTGTATGTACAAAAATTATTGTTGTAGAGGTTTCCATGGGCTCTGTTGTCAAGCACGATTCAATTTTTAGCTTACAGAAATAAATGTTTGGGTCGTAGTCACTGGATGTTGACTGTTGAGTACTGTTCGGCTACAGAGTCTACCATGTTTTGTTATATTTTTGGAAAAATAATAATACCAGTGCAAGTTGCATGAGAACTTTTGTACTTTTGTAATACTTAGCATACTTTTTATTTAAACTTATGTTTCCTACTTCTTCAGTTTTTCAGTTTTTGCAAGAGCCTTGCGTTAATGAATTGTTTAATTTAATAAATAATTATATATACATACTTTTTCAAAATTCTATGTTTCGAAATCGCTACAATAACTATTATGTGTCGGAAACAGTTGATTCTAAATTTGAGCCTCCACGTATTGACCGACCCTAGATGGTGTCGTTCCTAAGAGATACGTAATGCCGCTGACTAAACATTTTCAGTATCGAACGTTGTTGAACTTCCTGTTTGAAGTAGGCCCAAGACTCATGTCTAGATAATCTGGTTAATATCGAGTAACCGAATGTTAATACAAAAATATCCCCAGCGTTCGATATAAAAAATTTCAAGTGTATATATAAAGGATTATATCTGTTGAGACTCATTTTGGGTGGTCTTATATACACATACTCAGTTAACTTTCGTCATGGAGGTTTTGTCCTTACCCATTGTTTTAATAAAACTTTTATCATTGGTGGAGCCAAATGTTTTCTTTATTAAAGTTGCTCACTTTTGTTGCCAGCAAGTTCAAGCACCATTCTTTATGCAAACGATTGCTTGGCTTCCTTTTATGAGTCATTCCTCAGTATTCATCCAACTACGCGCCCCGTGCAAGCAAAAATTAGTAGCTAAAAATGTGTGCGTAGTTGGACTAAAATCTTGAAATGTTTTTGGATAACAAACGCATCTGAACCATCCCACGTTTTGCTGTTCGGCTTAGCCAAACGCTTTAGCTGCTATCTATCTGATATTCCCTGTTAGCATTATTCACACTTTCACTTTTTACTGTTTAGCTAAAAAACTAGTCATCGCCTTAAACTTTGTGGAATCTCTTCTGAAGTTGAGCTGCTGCTACTGGTGGGTGCACTTATAGGCTGGATCACTACTGTTGTTGACTTTTGCCGTTACTTTTTAGCACTGAGTATTCCTTTCCCCCTTTGACTTTCTTCCATTTGAAGCTGACAATAAAGGCTCAGTTTTTGCTACGTGCTCGCATTCAATTCATGTTCCAATTTCAATACTCTCCCACCTCTTGTCTGTTTACTTTTTTGCGTTCTCTTTCTCTTTTTTGGATATTTCAGTGGGCATTCAGCTATTTTTGCAGTCATCTGAAAGCTGATCCCGATGAGCTGCCGTGAAGTGCATAAGTTCCTTTCTGAGAATCTGTCTCTTCGTTTCATAAATGCCCTTCGTGTATTTATTTATTCAGATACTCAAATTTGTTCAATGACTACAGTTTCATTAGTCACCGTTTATATTTGAAGCTTTCTGATCAGTCACTTGCTTTTTCGTTTTCACAATTTCTCCTCGGTCTTTGTATCCTGTAACTATGAGTTGTTGACTTTTGGACCTAACTCCCTTTTTTTCTCCGTCAAGTTGGATGAGTCTTGATGTTCTGCTATACTTCGGGGTTTTCTTCGTCATCACTGGATCCGCAGGAGTTATATACTACACACAACCTGTTAATTTCTTTACTTGGGTTTTTGATTTTAGACGTTTTACTCTGAGGTTACGAATTTTTTGGATCGATGCAAACCATAATTGTGCAGTAGTATAGGTGTCAGTTTTGCTTAGGCTTGTTTATATTGGATCGAAGTTTTGGTAGTGGGTTGTCGACTTGTCGCTGTGCTAATGATTAGATAGAAGTTATCGGAAAAATGTTCTCCTATTTTAGTTTAAATGTATATGTCGTAGCAAGATAGTAAAATTGGCAAGATAGTTATCTTGCTAAGAGTTTGGCAATATAGTTATCTTGCTAAAATTTTAGCAAGATATTTATCTTGCCACTAAATTTAGCAAGATTGCTATCTTGCCAAAATTGTTGGTAAGATAGTAATCTTACTAGAATTTAGCAAGATAGTCATCTTACCAGTTTCAGTATGAAACGTGTTTTCAATTTGGAAACAAAGGCAGTCATTTAATGAGTTTAATGCAAGGGGGGGAGGGGAGCTTTCGCAAAATTAAAACTAATATCACTGCTGAAATAATATTTGTAATGGAAATGCTAAAGTTAGAAATTGCATAAGAGAATATATTTTAATATATTATATATTTCAAAGTTAACTGCGAAAAATAAAAAATTGATAACTACTTTACTGACAACACCAACTTCACAAAATCAATGTGCACATACTTAACTTTTCAGTCTTTTTAGTCTCGTTTCAAGTCAGTAATTTTCATAATCTTGACGTATTATAATATTTGTTACCTTCGCAATAATGCATATTCTATGCATTATCTATTACAAATATAATTTCAGCAACAATAAAGAGCACAATGGCCAGTGTTAAATTCTTGTGAAAGTCCCCCTTGCATTAAACTCAGGAATAGAGTATACTAATGACTTTCTTTGTTTCCAAATTGAAAACATGTTTCATACTGAAACTGGTAAGATGACTATCTTGCTAAATTCTAGAAAGATTACTATCTTACCAACAATTTTGGCAAGATAGTAATCTTGCTAAAATTTTAGCAAGATAACTATCCTGCCAAACTCTTAGCAAGATAACTATCTCGCCAATTTTACTATCTTGCTACCACATATATACCCTTCGTAAAAAGTGTCTGAACTGATTTGAAATAACTATTGTATGGTGTGTCATTCACAATTATTTTGCACGTACTTGGTTGCTTGATGGCAGCTGATTTTGGATCCATAATTTTTAACAATGGAAAAATGATTAATATATACGAATGAAACAGTGGCAAATGCAAAGGGAGGCGGTGGGCAGCCCCCCGTCCCGTCGCGATTCGAAGGTAGAAAAATTAAGGGGAAAAATTACATAAAAGGCAAAAACCCAAAAAATTTCGCGCCTTCGGCAATTTTTTTACATTTTAACTGCATATTTATTGCGTTTATGAAGAAAAAGCTTGAATTGCAACCGATTTTTTGGAGAAAATCACTATTTTTGCCTAAAAATGTGTAACATTTTAAAACATTTTCTCGTTCTTCAAGATGAAAATAATTACAGTTTCGAAGGCCGATCTTATTGCAAAAACAAAAAAATTTCTTCAACTTCTGCCCCCCCCCCGGTTGAAAAATATTACCGCCACCCCCGTCACCTAATCCTAGATCCGCCGGTGGTGTTAAGTGACTAGGAGTTGACTTATTCCGATTTCAGGTTTCATCTTTGAGCATATGCTTTGTGAGATTTGAATTTATTATAAACTTGGTACGCGCTCTTTTATTAAATTTTGCAATTGTCATTGGAGAAATATCTTAGAAAATTTTGTGTGCAGATTTGTTGACATTATTCGTAAGCTGTATTATATATGGTTTGCAAACCAACTGCGTGAGCAGTTTCTTACTTTAAACTCTTAAAAATAGGTTTGGGTCGTGTTGAGTACGCTTTTGTAAAAGGGATAATTTTAAACTATCTCAATTTTGTGGTTAAATCTGCATATGTACATCTAATATTTATGTTTATTCAATTGTGTTCGGAAGTTGGTTGTCCATCATACGGAGTCTAGTTTATGAAAGGGAAACTTGGATGTAAATACGCATTTAATTGTGGTGAACTTTTTGGAATATTTTCGGGAAAATGTCTATTTTTGTAAAATTTGTGCATAAAATTGAGCATTAGTCTGTGGATGGTCAGGTTTCAGTGTCGCAGTAAGATTACTGTTCACGAATTGTACGTAGTGCTGGTTTCAATTTTCTATAGCGCAAAATTATAGGTGGTAACGGCGCAGTTCAGTATGATTCCTCATTTATGCAATTTTGCAAGTTGCAAAAACTTCATTCAAGTGTTTTCAAAGCGGCGTGGAAATGTCTTAGATAGCTAGGCGATGCCGGATAATATTTTGAAAATTTAAAGGTAAAAACGTAAATTGTGCCAAAGTTTTTAGGATTATGAGAAAGTCAATGTTTAGAGGGCATCTGCCGAACAGAAGGCGAAACAACCCTCCACGTATAGTAGATGTAAACTGTTCCATCCTGTTTATCCAGGATAAAACTTTCTGAAATTGCAATAACCAGGATCCTCCCTCCGCTACACTTTTTTAAAAATGTCAAGATTTTGAGATGAACAGCTGATTTTAAACTTATCGGTTAAAAGTCTAAAGTTATGGCTGAACTGAATGAGTGTGGCAAAGAGCACGAGATTCCGTAATATTAGCTGCCTTATGCTGGTACCACCACCTAGCTGTCATTTGATCAGCATTTGTGTCTATAATGAGTACATGGTTAAATAATGTAAATTTATCATTGGCAGGGCAGTGTGTTCCGTTTTGTCCTCACAGGTTTATGAATTATGCACCCATGAATTCCACTTGCAGTCTTCTTCTTCTTCTGTTTATGCTTATTTACATCTATCTAGGTCTATTTACCTGGGACTGGGCAGGATGAACGGGCTCTAGTCGACTCTGCTCTCCTCCTCTTATTATGGATGCGCGAGTGACCACGGAAAGGTCCGCCTATGCCTACATACCTTATGTTAGAATAGGTAATATGTGAACGTATGTGTGTACATATTAATGTGTATGCCAGCAAATCCGAATATGTATACAGTGCAAAACCATGTAGATTGTGTGAATGTTAGCATTTTGCTCAATTGAATACATATCTTTTGGTTTGAGTGATCTGTTTAAGCATGGTTAGAGACACTTTTATTAAATTGAACTGGACCAACTTTGATTCCATATATTATATACTCTTATTTCTGGTTTATTCTGCGTACTTCTGATAGGAAGTATATAAATTTTCTTTCTGTATCCTTGGATTGATCTTGAATTGGCGAAATGTTGAACCTGGCGTTTGAAGTATGGAAGCATTTTTTCTTTTTCTCGGAATCCGTCTCCCTTGTCTTTACAGGTCGTATTGCGTTCGTTGTTTCTGATCTGTCATCCCAAACGTATGCCAGACATTTGCTGAGTTTAATTAATGATAAATCAGATCTTGTTGGCTGTTTGTTACGTAAGCCGTTCAAACCTTCACTTTAGATTTATAGACGTAAGATTTCTAGCAGTCTCTTAGGTAGTCGGCCCATTTAACCAACTCGCATATATTATTATATATAAACTTTCTGTTCTATTCGGTTTAGTTGGTGACAACTGATATTTTGCTTAATATATAGCTTAGAAATATGTCCATCATGTAGTGTAGGTATATATGTGAACTATCGTTAGCAATACAGGACTCTTGACTGCAGGTTGTACGTACGTACAGTACACTGTGATTCGCATTCTTGCATCAGTTGAGCTGAAGCGGTTGCGGTGAAGTACCTGCCAAGATTGTTCATTTTCTGGTGTAACTGTAAAATGCTTTCTAAGTTTGCTCTTTTTCTGAAATGTGCGTATCCATCGAATTTCAAAGGTTTAAGCTTTATCTTGTCCGATACGATAAGTATAAGTTTTTCTGCTGCTTTATTTTTTATTTTATTTTTCTTTTATTCTGTCTGAAGGTTAGCTTTCTTTATCCTTTTAGGGAAACAGGTTCTTATCCCTCCTGTATCGTATTTATTTCTTTTCTTTGAATGGTTTGCATGGCCAAGTCCGTCTTTTCCTCCTCACTAGATGATTGTGAAATTTTTGTTTAAATTAAATCAGGCATTATCAGCTCTGTGCGCATATATTGTATTGCTTGATAGAATAGTTCATCTCTGAAGCAGATGTTGCTGCTTTTGATCCTTTTGTAAACTGAACTCAGAGCTAATTCTTTTGGTTAAATTAATGCAAGATTTCAACCCTTAATTGAACCTTACCAGAAGACCTGTCTTACCTTATTTGAATTGATGGTGACCCTTCATTTGTTCTCTGATTAAATACTGTATGCTAATCTTCAACCATGCCAACTTGTTGTTATGCAAATCTAACTTACCTATGTATCTACGCAGTACGTATGTACTGTTGCTTGTTTCTTTAAAGACTCATAATGACTGTTTGAGGGTATCTTTCGAACATTAAGTATGTTTGTACGAATACAGTAAATACAGAAAGTTACACAGCTCCCCAGTAGGCTGCTCCCGCTCCGCCTCATGTGCATGTATGTATGGCCCAACCGTTATCATGGTGGTTTGTTATTGTTGTTGTGTAGCACAAGGTGGAGATTTTAGGATAGGTTCTCTGTGCCCCTCTTCTCTGACCAAATGGACGCCCCTTTCCAGGATTAGCTCAACTTTGTGTGCTGCTTCCGGCCGATGATTTGATTATTGTTAGGATTTGATGGACAGTTTCATTCCTCTGAACTTAGAGACCACTTAGACCATTTTGAGGAATTTGACGAGGTCTGCCCTCCCGTCCAGTCCTTGCTAGGTTCTCCTGGCTTGCTAAATGTTCTTCTTTAATGGAAATGTTGCCCAGCTACTAACTGAGACAACCAGACCAGACGCCATGGCTTCTCTTTCTTACTTTCTTACCCTGTGTTTCCTACCTCCTGTGATCGGCTGCCCGCTATAGGTGAATTCTAGCGTTTTTCCATTTAAAATCACGCCTGATTCTATTTCTGAATTTTTCTGTTGCTTACATAATCTGCATATTCCATCTGCTTGAAATGTACTTATTAAAAGTGCCATCTCGTTATCGTTATACATTCCAGGTATATTCTTGGCAAAGTTCCTTATCTGTTAAGATTATCACGAAATCTTTTGAACTTTCTTTCACCTCCCTCCTAACCTTAAAGAATCAATGGGAAGATGACGATAGAATTACCTCCATCCCTCTCTCTCTCTCCATTTCTATTTTCTTCGATTTCTCACAGTCACAGCGCTTCGGCTTCAGTGCTGACTGAGTTCATAATGAAAAATCTTTTATACTCCAGTATATACGTACTGTCAGCTAAAAGTAATGAAGTTGATTTTGAAATAGTATATTTTCGGATGAGGGGGAGATGCTTCGGAGAGCTGTTGAATAAAAAGGTATCAGGTTGACAGTCAGTCACTAGTCACTGCTTTTAGCAGTTACCTAATTATGATAAAGCTTGACGCGGTGCTATGTGTATGCGTCCGTGTGTCTGGAAGGGAAAGTTTGTCCTCTTAGGTTCTTGTCTCTGTGCCAGTATCGTCTTGTTTAGATTGGAGATGGTTCTCAGAAAGGATCTCTGATTGAATGTGTTGGATTGGGACGACGTTTTTCCTTCCTTTTGCGAGAAATGCTTTGAGTCTTTCTTCTTGTGCTGCTTCTTCTTTCTTTTGTCAAAACTAAAGTCTGACCAAAAATTCATGGAACCGAAATGTGAGCGGCTGTCCTGAGTTATCATTTGAAGGTAGCCTATACAATGTATATATTTTTCGAATCCTCGGGAACCCGAGATTTCGAAAATTCGAAAAAATCCGAAATTCCGGAATTCATTCACGGAAAATTTAAAATTTTTGGTTTTCCGCCCAATTTTTATCGCAATCAAAATTTGGTTCTCACAGTCGATTAGAGACGGTCCTGCTACACAATTTTACTCTTAGAAGCTTTTCACGAAAATACACCCAATTTCCGGAATTCCGGGTTTTCTAAATTACCGGATTTTAAAAATTTCCTCCAATACCCCCAAGATGGGTATCATTCGAAAGCTCTTATCGGGCTGAACAACTTTTGTAATAGAACGAACTCGTGAAAATGCACACAATTCCCGGAATTCGAGAAAACCGAATTTTCCGGATTTTAAAAATTTTCTCCAATACCCACAATATGGGTATCATTCGAGAGCTCTTGATGAGCTGAACAAATCTTGTAATAGAACCAACTTGCAGAAATGAGCCCAGTTCTCGGAATTCACGAAAAATTTCCAAGCTAGAGTGAAATCCGAATTTGTAAATTCCCGGATTTAGGTGCATTTTCAGACATTGGTTCTATTACAAGATTTGTTCAGCTCATCAAGAGCTCTCGAATGATACCCATATTGTGGGTATTGGAGAAAATTTTTAAAATCCGGAAAATCCGGTTTTCGCGAATTCCGGGAATTGAGTGCATTTTCAGGAGTTTGTTCTAGTACAAAAGTTGTTCAGCTCGATAAGAGCTTTCGAATGATACCCATCTTGAGGGTATTGGAGGAAATTTTTAAAATCCGGTAATTTAGAATACCCGGAATTCCGGAAATTGGGTGCATTTTCGTGAAAAGCTTCTAAAAGCAAAAATGTGTAGCGGAACCAGCTCTATTCGACTGTCTGAACCAAATTTTGATTGCGATAAAAATTTGGCGAAAAACTAAAAATTTTAAATTTTCCGTGAATGAAATCCGGAATTTCGGAATTTTTCGGATTTTCGAAATCTCGGGTTCCTGAGGATTCGAAAAATATATACATTGTATAGGCTACCTTCAAATGATAACTCAGGACAGCCGCTCACATTTCGGTTCCAAGAATTTTTGGTCAGACTTTAGTTATGTAATTCCGAACTGAAATCTTTCTTTCCCTGAAAATGCGACATATATATAATTAAGTGATCTGACTGGAAAGTTTTACAGAGGGATTGAAGGGGAAAGAAGACAAACAAACTTACTTAGTTTTGTTGAGCGCATGCTTTTAACATTTATAACTTTTTCAGCACAATTTCCCTGTGGAATTTGTTCCTAAGCCTTTTTTGATGAGGAAGGGATGGTACGAACTGTTGTACGCATTCAGTTTTTGTCCCTTTGTGTGCCAGTCTTTTCTTATGTATGCTTATATGCTTATGCACACCTGCACGTGCACACAAGAAAAGAAAAGTCTACGTACGTGTACGTACGTATTTGTTGGTTGAGCTAGCGAAATTGTACCTACCTAGATTTCCATATAGTTCTTTTCAGCTTAACTAACTGCCGAGCCAACACACAACTGTGGCTCTAAGTCTAAAGCTCTCTGTTTCTCTCCGTTTCAGTTTTATCTGTTTTCAGATGAATTTAGACTTTTATGTTTCCAGATTGATGAAGAGAGATATATAAGGGAACTGTCCCTTCTCTCCTGTCTTTGTCAGATTATTTTTGTCTGGCGAGTGGAACGGACTCGGGACGGGAGTCTCTATGTTTGTCGTGTTATCCTGTTCTTGGTATCAATCTCTCCGATTTCTCTTACTTCTCTAGGAGACAAGAGGCTAATTATGCTGCTATATACGTACTCTATCTCCACTAACTCATTATAAATTACAGCACAAGTTTGCTATCACTCTATTTCCTTTTTATACCTCTATAGACTATGATTAGTGTAATGAATGTTTCTCCTCTATCAATTTAGTAAACAGCTTTGCTAGATTTGTCATCGGTTCCTGTTGTTTTTAGTTCTTTATCTTCAACTTTTTAACAGCCAATTTTTACGCATCTCGCAAATGTTTCTCTGTTTTTAAACTTTACCTCCATTAGCGCCAGACTCAGCAGTTGCCCCTCAGCGTGCTTGCTTGTGCCTTTCTATTTCTAGCTATGCTAACTCTAAACAGTGTAATAGTTCAGATTTTTTGTTATAAGCAGGTCCTTGTTTAGCGTTGTGAAATCGCTTTAAAATTAGCTCTATATATTTGTTTTAAATTTGGCTTTGGTTCGGGTCCCAATAATTTTAACCCTAGCAGTGTACACTGTTGTTATAAGTATATGAATGTAAAATGAATGCATCTATATAACTTGGTCAATATGAACTTTCCTAGAAATCCCTTTTATTAATTATGTATGTACAAGGAATTCTTAGTCTTTAAAAAGCAGTACTGCATATGTTATATACGTAGTTTTTGTTAGTGGAGTGAGTTCATGCTGTCTCATTAAGCCTGCTTTCTTTATGACAGCAAAAAAACACGATCAATGTGAAAGTTTCTCTGCAGGAGGTTCCCCCTCTCTCCCTCCGTTTCTCTTGGCTTGTATCTCTTACATAACTGTATCCATTCATTCCATACATAGGTCTTTCTATTTCATACATCATATATATTTGCGTTAGGTTATGTGAAGACCGTACGAAAGCGAAGTACGTAGTAGTTTTGACCGACAGCTGTAGATTTTTTGTTAATGTCGTTGGAACAGTCACTATAATATGTGCATATGTTGCTTCAAGCTATGCATAGGTAGGTATATGTAGGTATCAAGTAAATATAATACAATTGAGAAGCTATTTTGGCAAATACATGCAGCGGAAAAATGCACACTCCATCATGAAAATGCTTATATATATATATAGAATTCACTCATCGTATGTTTCAAGATTCCTTCTTTGATTATATACTTTTTGTTCAACGCCGAAACCAAAGCTTGGAAAGTTTGTGGAAACCATCTTATGTCGTTTTTCAGAAAGGCCGAACGAAATTTGTAAGCTATGTTATTTTTGTTATCCTGGAAGAAATGTTTCAGCACTTTTCATTAGCATTGTGTTTTGGAAACTTACAGAATGCTGTTTCTAGATTTTCATTATTCGCTCAACCTGAGGTTTTCACATGATAGGTTTCAGCTGAAATTGGCATACGTACCTTCTAGAGACCTTCACTCAGGCCCGCAGGCCCGGCCCGGCCCGGCCCGCCCGGCCCGCGGGCCGGGCCGGGCCGGGCCTAAGGTAGAACGGGCCGGGCCGGGCCGGGCCGAGGGAGGAAAAAATTGGGTGCGGGCCGGGCCGGGCCGGGCCGAGTGCTGGAACGGGCCGGGCTTCGGGCCGGGCCTATTCTTTTCAGTTATACACAAAGTTTTGTCTGATTTGTACGAGTTTCATTTCCCAATTTTTGGAATTTTTCTGGAAATTTTAGTCGCTTCCAAAATGAATTTAGTACCTCTTTGACTATTTATTTCGATCTAATTATTTTTATTAAGTTCTTCAAGCTCTTTTTAGCTCTTTCCTATGTACAGGTACGTAGCTTACTTGTGCGTGTAAATTCTTTAATCTTCATATATCTTTTGCTCATCCATTAAGATTTGAAATATAATGTTTATTGTTAATATTTGACAAGAATTCTCTCTTCATATGTATTTTGTGCCTTGGCGACTTGAATCAACGAAATTGAGGAGCTATTAATTCTCTGAACAGAAAGAGCTGAAGCGTTGACTGTGCAGTATTGCTCTAAATAAATATCTACTGGGAAAGTGACTAAAAATATTCTCTGCCATGACAAACAATTTTTTGAAATTTTGAACAATGTTTTTGGCAAATGCAAAAATTTAGCAAAAACGGGCTCGGGCCGGGCCGGGCTTGACCTTTTAGCTTACGGGCCGGGCCGGGCCGGGCCTGACTTAGAGCGGGCCGGGCCGGGCCGGGCCGAGGTTGAAAATTTTTTGAACGGGCCGGGCCGGGCCGGGCCGAGCAGAATTTTTTACGGGCCGGGCCGGGCCGGGCCTGAAAATTCAGGCCCGTGAAGGTCTCTAGTACCTTCCTTTCAACAAAGTACAAATAAGCCTTGGGTTGAAGCTAAAATTTTCCTGCATATAGGTGTGCTCTAATTTTTCACTGCTAGAGTAGATAGCTTCAGTCCTGTTAAAATGGTTTGCACGCGTGAGAAACTATTTTGAATAGTTTCTATTCTCACCTAAGAAACATTGTCGTACGTTAGATTCTGGAAAGTGGCTCAGGCTTATTTGAACTCAGTTCAGAAACTCACTATATAATTTAGGACTGTCATCGTCGGGTCGACTACTGATCTGTATAGATGGTTTATGATATTCATTCTTATTCAGTTTTAGTTTTGCTTAATTTAGTACATTAATCGGATCAAGTAAACAATCTCCCCCCCAAATTCTCAAGTAAACTATCTCCCCCCAACGCTATAAATCTTTCAGAGCTTAACCAATTTAGCTCAAATTTTGTGTGGATGCATTCCAACACATGTCTGATTAATTGGTAATAAAATTTTAAAATTTTTAAAAATTTAAATTTTAAAGTTTTTTAAGGGGGGATTAAGGGGAATCAAAAAATTTTTTGTCTTCAATTTTGCTGAAACATTGTATATAGGGGTTTTCGGAGCCGTAGAACACGAATCTGAAGTCCGTTTTTCGATTCAACTTTCCGTTAACTCAGTATAAGCTAAAGTAGTAAGATTAAGATGTAAGCTTGTACTGAACTAACGAAAAGCTGAATCGAAAAACGGACTTCAGATTCGTCTTCTACGACCCCGAAAACCCTTATATACAATGTTTCAGCAAAATTGTCGACAAAAAATTTTTTGATTCTCCTTGGTCCCCCCTTAAAAAACTTAAAAATTTAAATTTTTAAAAATTTTAAAATTTTATTACCAATCAATCAGACATGTGTTGGAATGCATCCACACAAAATATGAGCTAAATTGGTTAAGTTTTGCTAAAGTTAACATCAAGTAAACTATCTCCCCCCCCAATTGAGGCTGGGGGGGGAGATTGTTTACTTGATCCCATTAATCCGACAATAAGTATACATATTCAACACATTCCTGTTTTATTTCACTCGTGGTTATGAATCCGGAGATTAAGCACCGGCACCCGGACCCGATAAACTTGTGTAGGTTAGTGTTCTCTCCGTGGGCATCGTTACCGGGCCAGTATAAAATGCAGACGCAGACGCAGACGCAGACCAGCAGACTGGGGTATAAAACGCAGACTTTGATGCAGACGCAGACTCGGGTATAAAAAGCAGACGCAGACCGTACTAAAAGTATAAAATGCAGACTTTCTTGCAGACTTGCAGACTAGGGTATAAAAAGCAGACCGGGGTACAAAATGCAGACTTTTGAGCAGACTTGCAGACCCGGGTATAAAATGCAGACTTTTGAGCAGACTTGCAGACCCGGGTATAAAATGCAGACTTTTGAGCAGACTTGCAGACCAGGGCATAAAAAGCAGACTTTTGAGCAGACTTGCAGACCCGGGTATAAAATGCAGACTTTTGAGCAGACTTGCAGACCAGGGCATAAAAAGCAGACCGGGGTACAAAATGCAGACTTTTGAGCGGACTTGCAGACCCGGGTATAAAATGCAGACTTTTGAGCAGACTTGCAGACTGGGGTATAAAATGCAGACTTTTGAGCAGACTTGCAGACCAGGGGCCAGTTTCATAAAAATGTTCTCGAGTCCTCGAGTCTAGTAGCTAAACTACGCTGGAAGTTTTCGAGATCCGCAAGCCGCATTGAAAGTCACGCTGAAAAAGTTCTCGAGTTCTCGAGTCAAGTTCTCTGGTCGATTTCGACCAGAGAAAATTTCGCCAACTTGAGACTTACTCGAGAAAATTGTGAAAATCTAAATTTGTAAATTTTTTCTTTCTCTTTCAATAACTTCTGTACTTGACTCAATAAATCACCATAAAATTTTCCGTAGATACTTTTACATATAATTTTTAATAGAGAAGAGGCTTTTGTCACTGAAAACAGACTACTCGAGAACTTGAGAACTCGAGAACTCGAGACGGTTTTTTATGAAACTGGCCCCTGGGCATAAAAAGCAGACCGGGGTACAAAATGCAGACTTTTGAGCGGACTTGCAGACCCGGGTATAAAATGCAGACTTTTGAGCAGACTTGCAGACCCGGGTATAAAATGCAGACTTTTGAGCAGACTTGCAGACCAGGGGCCAGTTTCATAAAAATGTTCTCGAGTCCTCGAGTCTAGTAGCTAAACTACGCTGGAAGTTTTCGAGATCCGCAAGCCGCATTGAAAGTCACGCTGAAAAAGTTCTCGAGTTCTCGAGTCAAGTTCTCTGGTCGATTTCGACCAGAGAAAATTTCGCCAACTTGAGACTTACTCGAGAAAATTGTGAAAATCTAAATTTGTAAATTTTTTCTTTCTCTTTCAATAACTTCTGTAATTGACTCAATATTTTTGCTGCCATTTTCGCAAATGAAGTCCGATCAAAATAATTTTGGTATATATGTAATCAACTGGTAATGATCCTCTCCATACGGTGCAAGTTTCAAGCCGATAGCCCTTGTGTAGCGAGAGTAAAAAATTTGTGATCTTTTGTTAACGAATTCACAAAAATATCAGATAGGAAAATTTGGAATTAGTTTTACTTCAAACCAGGATCAGGATCAGGGTCCATTTCAGGATTAGGATGAGGATCGGGTGACTAAAACAGGATCCATTTCAGGATCGGCTCATAACTTCAGGATTTGACTTAGGGGTGGATCCTGAGTTCAGGATCGGGTGTCCAAAAACAGGATCCATTTCAGGATCGGCTGGAAACGTCAGGATCTGGTTAGGAGTGAATCCTGAGTTCAGAATCAGGTGTCTAAAACAGGATCCATTTCAGGATAAGTTACAAGGCGATCCTGAACTCAGGATCCATCCCTAACCCGAATCGGGTGTCTAAAACAGGATCCATTTCAGGATAAGTTACAAGGCGATCCTGAACTCAGGATCCATCCCTAACCCGATCCTGAACTCAGGATCCACCCCTAAGTCAAATCCTGGCCGATCCTGAAATGGATCCTGTGTCTAGTCACCAGATCCTGGTCCCGATCCTGATCCTGGTTTTAGTAATCTCCTTTGTTTTCATGTAGCTTTATCCTACTTATCCTTTGTTTTCATGTAGGAGGAGTCTGTGTTCTGGCGTAATGCCTGATGAAGGGCTGGCCCCCCTTCCACAGATGTAGTCAACATTAGTGTTGTCGCTCCTGGCTTAGGGCTGTGAATCCGGAGATAAGCACCGGCACCCTATAACCTTCTGTAGGTTGGAGTTCTCTCCAGGGGTCACTTTACCTTTTTTTTCATGTAGCTTTAGCTCACTTATATGATCATGACCTCCCATTGGGTTCGGAGAGTCGGAGTCATGACTAACAGCCGGTTACTGGGTCAGACGGGTCTGAAGTACCTAAACACATGTGCCATATAGGCTTTCGGCGTCGCAGAGCTCCAATTTGGCGTTAGCTTTGCTGTAGCAGCCACCCCGCACCTTTTTACAAAAAGTTGTGGGTGTTGTTTTTGCGAAAAAATACGCAAAATAATCTACCGCCGTGGGCCAGCCCAGAGGTCATGACAAGGTTTCCAATACATGGCTAGATAGTGCAGAGTGTGGACATGCTACATGCATAATGTAGGTTAGCTAAGCGAAGTCCGTAGTGAGGAATAGCAAAATATTAAATTTTGGTCCGGAGTTGTCCAAGGATCGGTTTTGGGGTGGGTCGACTGTTTTGGATAGCCTGGTTAATGGAGTTAGGCCTCGGCGGATACCGGGCCTGCAAATCTGCATTTTATCCGGGTCGGCTTTTTATACCCCAGTCTGCAAGTCTGCTCAAAAGTCTGCATTTTATACCCGGGTCTGCTTTTTATACCCCAGTCTGCAAGTCTGCTCAAAAGTCTGCATTTTATCCGGGTCGGCTTTTTATACCCCAGTCTGCAAGTCTGCTCAAAAGTCTGCATTTTATACCCGGGTCTGCTTTTTATACCCCAGTCTGCAAGTCTGCTCAAAAGTCTGCATTTTATACCCGGGTCTGCTTTTTATACCCCAGTCTGCAAGTCTGTTCAAAAATCTGCATTTTATACCCGAGTCTGTTTTCAGGTCTGCGTTTTATACCCGAGTCTGCGTCTGCATAAGTCTGCTAAGTCTGCTGGTCTGCGTCTGCGTCTGCGTCTGCAGTTTATACTGGCCCATCGTTACCTTCTTAAGCTGTGTTGTGAAATATCCACTCGGCTCTGAAAACGCCATAGTCGGGGGCAAGTATATAAGAAATAACCTAATTTTTAGGTTATACTAAAGGTTTACCCTAAAATTTTAAAATTCCGGCGTGTCCGACCCTATAATCTGATTTAGTTTTATGCTAATGAGATTCTTCGAGAGGTGTATTCGTCCACCTGTGTAGTGTAGTAATACGCTTTATACTACAGTGGATGTAGTGATGTTCGCCGGAGCTCCGGAGCAAAGATTTTCCTCTTCTCACTACTAGGAATTCATACTACAAGGATCTTGACTTCATCTGTTCTATTTTTCAGTGAAGTCGTTATTACTTTGTAACACTCTGAAACTGGAGAATCATCGTCACGAAAGGCGTGCTTCTCTCCTCCAAACTTGCCCATCTCATGGGTATTTTTCCTTCTATGGAAGTTGAAATGGCTTTCCTTTTAGATATACATATATACGTACCTATGTATCCCTTTCTTTTCCTTAACAGTATGGTATGTATATATTCCATATCATTGTAGAGAGAATGAGGGAAGCTCCACCCAAACAGCATCAATTGTACGTATTTTGTCTGATTTTTTTCTCTGTCCTTTTGTAGTCCTTTGTTGGTCCGATAGCGGTTGTTTCCAAGGCTTTTCTTGCTGCTTGGCGTGAGGTATTTTCTTCCGACTACATGTACGTAGGTGCTCCGCTCTGCCTGGTTCATTTAAGAATTTTTGCAGCACCGTTTTGGATTTTCAACTCTTTTCAATGCATACGTATACCTCTTATATAGTATTTACTGATTCCTTCCCTCCGTTTTTTAACTAACCGTTTTTCTCCTCATTATACAATTGTCATTTTAGTTCGGTTCAAAATTCCATCAAGTTTTTCAGAAAAGGTGGACAGGCACGTATATATACGTGCGTACTGTTCTGTGCCAAGCTTTTCCAATTACATCTGGCTTCTTTCCTTCTTTTCGCGCCCTATGCTATGCTGCTAGCCAATTTCTTTTCTTGGCCTGGTCGTTTTTGTTCAAATAAAGACTGCCAACTTTTTAGTAGAATTTTGGGGAGTGGGTTTCTAAATTGAGTTACTTACTATCAGTTGGAAGTCCTAAAGCTTAGGCCTCCTCCCCTCCACAACACACCCGGGGAAGTCTT
Organism: Trissonchulus latispiculum; assembly: GCA_030248195.1. Taxonomy (NCBI): domain Eukaryota; kingdom Metazoa; phylum Nematoda; class Enoplea; order Enoplida; family Ironidae; genus Trissonchulus; species Trissonchulus latispiculum. The sequence goes on along the minus strand of JASAND010019660.1, from coordinate 8,922 downwards.
GTACTATGTACGCAATCTGCACAGGCTCAGCGAGGCAAAGCATACAGTGAATTTGTGTTTAGAGATTCACTGCCAGCAGTATGCTAGGCTATTAGTTCCCCAGGACTGGCTCTCACTTCTCCAGAGAGGGCGATCACCCCTCCCATAGAATCCGGGTTTTAGGGGATTTTGGGCGAAAACAAAAAATCCGGGATAAGTAAAAATTAACAGTTTCCTGCTTACCGTACATATTAAAAATCCTTACCAAGTTCATTCCGCACGTTAACACTAGATTTCTAATTAACTCAAGTTGACAATTATATTATGTATGCATTAAAGATAGGTACGTAACACTTAAAGCACCTTTTGCTTGTACACGTGAATTTAGAAGTTCAGGGTGATATTACACACAGTGCAACTATGCTCTGCTATTTTAATATATTGATTAAGGCAAACCTGTTTTTGATGAGTTGACTTTTTGTTTTAAAATTTGAATGTTAAGTTTTTCAGTCTTTCAACTGTAGCAGTAGAGCGCTACATATCCTAACGTGTTGGATTTTCTAAGGGTCTTTGTTGCACTGTTGGCTTGTCATTGTTTCTTTTTTCTTCGTTGATGACCTCGTTGTGAGCATTCCTTTAGTTATGTGTGGACTCAGCGTTGTTTCCTGGGCGGTATGTGTGATCTGAGTGATACTTATACAGTCTAAAATATTTAGCTGCCCAGTGATTGGAGATACTTAATAAAACTTAAGGTTGGCTTATTATCAGAAACTTTTCGTTTTCGATGCGATGCCTTGCATAGTACCAGTTAGCTTGCGTTTGTATTGTGTTAGGTTGCTTTCAGAATACATATTTTCTGCTTTTTAAACCATTATTTTCTAAGCCTGTTCTGTTCAGTGTATACGTTTACTTATGAATTTTTACTTTTCACAGTTCTTTGTGCACGTGTTCATATGCATACAAAAGACGCTTAGACGCCAGGGGTATTGAGTTATACGACGCTTTCCTTTTTTAGAGTGGTCGTGTCATTTTTACATTTTTCACAATGAAAAATACATAGGAAATAGTATTTGCGCTTGATTCCATTAACCTCTTTTGTGGACACTTCAGGTCTTGTCTTCTCTCTCTACCTGTTGTGTATCCGTAGTCATATATACCTATATACGTATATGTATGTACTTAGTCCGCTTACAGTTTTGTACGTACCTGCCACATTTGGTGCATAAAATACTTTGTATTGTTGGCCACAGGAACATGAAATTTTCAATTTTAAAAAGTAGTTTATGCAGTTGATTTCCACATTTCAACATTGTTCTTTCAACTTTTTCCTGGAGAGAGTTTTTCACAAGCAGACTGATAGTTAGTTGCTCTAATTTGCCCATCACCTATAGTGCATATATTTTGTAATGAGAGCTTTGCTGTGCTTTTACAACAAAACTGTTATATGTACGAAATTACTCCCAATTAGCTGTGTAAATTGTAAGTTTGCTAATGTGAAACAACCAGCTGCTCTAAACCGTATATATATTTCTTGTTTGAGCATTAAATTAATATCTGTCTACCTTAAATTAATATCTATCTACCTTTATGGAAGGGGTTATCTATCTTTGGCTTTTGTGAAAGTGAAGGTAATATATATAAAATACGTGCACAAGATGTGACAATTAGTGATGGGCACCGGATATTTTTCATATCCTGATGTCCGCCTAATTTGCGGTAACGGATATCCGGATATCCGGTTATCCGCCTATTCCAAACTTAACCTCAAGAAAATTTTTCGATTTTGCAGTTAAATTTTCAATTTTTCTGTCAATTTTTCGGCAGGCTGTGAATGTTTATCATGCAATCAAGCCCCAACCTTGGTTTCAAAAATATTTTCAAAGGAATTTTTGAAAAATATTTTAAAATTTTTAAAATTTTAATCAAAAATTTCCTAATTTTTCATTACCTTGTCGAAAATGTACACGGATATCCGGATATTTTTCTCAAATCGGATATTATTCGGATATAAAAATTATCCGGATATCCGGATATCCAGTGCCCATCACTAGTGACAATTGTTGTTGTAAACGTTTCATCCTCCAAGTAAAAATCCTCATTGGCCGCCGACGCCGTTCATTCTTGTCTAGTCGTGAATTTTGAACTGAAGAAAATTCTGATAAAGCAATCCGAAACTGGAGGGATCAAATCCCAGTCTTCTGCCTAGTTTTAGGGTGCAGTTTCTACCTTTCTTTTTTATTGTTTACTATCATTTTTTATGCTCCTCCAAAGTCTGCTAATTTGGTTAATCTTGCTGATTAAATTACATGCGCATCTGAGTTTGGAATTTGTTTGTACACTTCATTTATTTATTCGCCTGCGGCTGTTTTTCATTTACGTCTACGCTGCACGTTTAGGTAGATTAGGTGCAATTTGCAAACAAATTTATACTTCCATTTTAAACTGATACTTATCGTCCTCATGGTCATTAGATTCGGTTTCATACTAATGAGTCATGATGACATTTCAACAATCCGTTAAAGTTTACGACGTAAACATTTGCAATGTAGCGTTTAAATTCTTGAACGTTCTTGCTTTAATATCTTGACTTTAACTGTAACACTTTTCGTTTCCTGAGCGAATGTATACGTTATGTAATAGGAGTGTTGTCTCGCTTTCGCTCTCTCTCATTTACAATAACTATGAATAATGTTTGTGTACTTTATTTCTGAATTTGAAAATTGTTTGCTTTGTTTTCAGAAATTCTGAGGCAATATCGGTTACATTTTGACTGGCTTATTTTACATTCTGCCGTTGTCTTGTACTCTTATTAGTAATAGCCAGTCCAACAGCCTTAGCCAACTGGTGACACTTTTACAACGTTAACTCTGACATGACATGACATAAAGTTGACGTGCGTAATCAGACTTCACTTGCATCGTTTTAAGCCACCTACGCGACGACTCTTAGCGTAACATAGAGTCCTACTGCATTCTTGAAATATTATTTGGTTTGGCTAATGATAAGGGCTAACCTCCACACTGTTGCGTTCCTGTGCTGTGTGTCCAGTCGATCGTTATTTATTATTTCTGATATTCCTTCCCGCCCTTCCCTACCTAAAGCCCACTTCCATATTCCCGCTCCCGGCCCTGTCGCTTGCACAACGTAAAACCTAGTTATTATTGTTTGTTACTATTGGTTTCAGCCGTTAGACTATGAAGATCCAAAGCAGAAAGCTCTCAGTCTTACCATCCGAGTTACGGACGGTCTGGACGATCCACTCCACCAGGATGAAACCAAAGTCCGGATCACTCTGGTGGACGTGGATGATACGCCGCCCAGATTTGTCAACCTCCGGACCAACGAAACAGTCCCAGAGGACTCTCCTATCGGAACGGCAATCATGGAGTTTGAAGTGTCCGACCCGGACTCACTTGATCATGAGTAGGTTCAGACAGATGTAGTTTGCGGGCCGATATTTTGTGCATATATGTGTAGAACAAAAAAAATCAGCAGTCAATCTGGATGTTGGGTGGATTCCCAATATCCAATCTAATCTAAGCCTCTCATTCCTTTAATTTTATATTTTCTTCCTGAAGTGTTCCTTGTTTATTATTGGAACTATTTCTGCATCAAAATGTGCATTGAAAAACAATTTTCACTTTCGAAAACATTCCACCTTTCCTTTTTGCTTTGTGTTCCGCAATTCATATTCGCTTCCATTGTTCTGAACTTTTACAACTGATATTGGAACTTGAAGTGATTTCAGTTGATTAGTCCCTTTTTGAAACTGGCCGCAGTAATTTTTCTTCGTTCAAAATTTTTCTTTATTAAATTTTCAGTTTTTTCTTCGACAGAAATGTACAACGCCGTATTCTCTCAGTAGAAACATGAATTTGTGTTTCTCAAACGGTTATCAGTTCTTCGTGCTGGATCGCAGCATGCATTCTGTATAGTCTATAATAAAAGCATTAAATTAAATTTATGCTAATAATTGTTCGGTAATTAGAAGAGGGCGTTGAGTATTTCGTCCCTGATTTAAATCTGCAGAAAAATGATAATTTTACTAATTTGAAACTTACTACAACGCTTGAGAAGATTTCAAAATTGTCCGTTGTTTGGCTGTAATAAGCCACCTTAATGCATTTACGCTCTCTGACAATTTTGCAATAGATATCTAAGCAAAACTTTGGGTTGACTGCTGATTTTGTTTGCTGTCTACGTTAGATTCTGATATGAATGTCGTGGCGTTGCCGTTGGATAAAACTTCAATCAACTCTTCTATCAGGGCACCTGAACCTGAATCCCATCCTAGTCCTGGATCCCCGGATGATTTTTCCACCGCACCTGTGATTACTTGCCGCCCTTTCCCAAAGCTTCATCCGGACTGCGGCCAAAACCGCTACAGCAACGGCAGCCGAATAGGCCGACATCGTCGCCGTTGTGTTGCAGCTTCACAAGCAATACCAGAAGATTGTCTTGGATCAAGACAATATCCTAGTAGGTCTGTCACAACTGGACATGATCTGTCTAAGTCGGCAGAAGTGATCCCTAGTGACCTTTCTGATCTTTCTTCTTCTTCTTCCTCCTGTTACAAGCCTATGGTTTCACTGCCATTACCTGAGGTTGCCTGCTCTCAACCGCTGCCATTTTCTCTGTTGTTATCGTCATTATCATCATTGCCTTTATTGCCTTCCAATTCCACGTCAAATAGCAACAATAACGACTCTAACCAGCCACAACCACAACAACAAAAACAACCGCAACAACGTGTGCTAACCAAAGCTGTGACCTCTCGCAATCTCACTATGCCTTTGCCTATTGCTACACTTTTACGATTGTTTATTGGGTGCTTAATAGGTCTCCGTTTCACACCGCCCTCCCTGTTAGCGCCTTCACTTGTGCTATCCTCTACTGTTATGTTTCTTCCGGTGTCTGCTCAACCTGTATTTGACAGTAATAATAATAATAATGGCAACGCTGATCAACCTCAGTATCAGTCTGCCAGTGATTTTCTCAACTCTATCCAAGAAAGTGTTGAGGATCATCAACGCTTTCATAGTGAAAATAGGCCTGTTCTTGAAGAGGGTGGCCTATTTTCACCCTTAGTACAGGAATCTCCTTCTTCTTCTTCTTCAAAGCTCCGCCTACTAAAGACAAAAGGCTCCGCCCAGTTTATTAGGCCACCAGGAGGAACAGCTGTCAATCAAACTGTACTGCTGCGTCAGCCGTCCGCTATGACACGGGAGGGTTTGATTGATGACATGACAGGTGATGAGGATGACGATGACTATTTTGAAATCGGCGCGCATGATTTGCCCTACTTGGACAGCTGGGAGAAGCCCATCCCACTGGTGCGCTACGAGCGAGCTTCTGCTGTTGCTGCGGGCGGTGATTCGAATTTTGTCGGCGGCGCGGGGCCTGGCGGAGGGGAGGCGGAGCTTGACGACGATATTCTGGCTGCGGACGAGGGCCGGGCCTTTATGCCCATCTATTCGAAATCCCGAGTGATGCGTGTGCAAGACGGACGTGCCAATCCTATCATAGTCACCTATGTGTTAAATTTGACGGAGTGGCCTGGGCCGCCTGTGAACTTTGCCCCTGTGGCCGTACCCGGTGTCTATTTGGGCAGCTTTTGCTCCTATGTGTCCACAGAGCAGATTGAGTGCACAAATGATACGTAAGTTTTTACAAAGTCTTCTTCTTCTTCCTGTGTCTAACGTGTATAATATTTGATTGAGTTTTGCAATTTTGCTGTTTCCAGACCCGTATTCACTCAAGTACGTACGTTATTATGTAGGTACCTACTTTTATAGTTTCTTAAATTAGCTGTAATTTGAAATTTATGACTCATAACTGTGTTGTTTAGTACATTCGTAAAGCACTCTCTTGCTGAGAGTGAACGGTAAAGTTTTCCAATCCAGTATGTCAGTATGTGTGTGTCTTTATAAAATTTAAAGTTTTAGAAATCCTTTAAGAGTGGTCCCAATCCTTTTTGTAGTCTACGTATTCCTATGCATAATCAAACTTGATATACGTATTCATACAAATACGGTTAACAATTGTGCCTATCCCTAACTTTGTTAGCGCAGCGCAACTGCAAGTGACTGCAATAATGCGTTTGTCTAAAATTTTCTTTGAAATTTGAAAATTGTGTTATGGGTTGATGACACATTCTTTTTTACTCAACTAATGTTCCTTGACTATGCTGCTTTGCCTGCGTTTTGTAAAATTTTGGGGTTTATCTGTCTCCGTCGTTTGCTGTCATACCTTGAACACAGGCATGCATGATGCTAGAAAACAGTATTGCGTTACTGTCTTCTTATGCGTACACATATTGAACTGTAATGCTGCATTGCATAGATCTGAATCAGCGACGAAAACGCTCCAAACTTTGTTTGCTTGACAAATTTTTCTTATCAGAGGTTGTTTTGCTATACCCCCCACTTTTGTAGTCAGCTTATAGCGACTGAGCGAAGCCTACTTTATTTCAAAACCACCAATTTGTGGATTTTTACACTGGATAGCGTATGTAGTTTTGCTTTTTGAAGTGAATTCAGAAGTTATATATATATAACGCTGAAATTTTTGAACCGTTGTCAAATCTACGATAGTGTATATTTACTTACTTTACTTACCCTATACCTTTTCAAATTTTGATTTCGCTGCACTGTTGTTTCATTTTTGGGTTTGCTCAATTCCCCGCGCAATCATCAATAACGGGTACAGTGCGTCATTGGCCAATGATTATTATTTTATCGACATCGTATTCCTTTAATCGATTTTGAAACTACTTAGAATGCCTTCCCTGCTTTCTAATCACCGCCGGTATCGGCTGGATTTAGATCATACTGTTTTCGCCAGTCCCTTCAAAAGAAAACTTTGCTCCAGCCTGCAGTCACTCTACTACTACTGCTCCTCCTTTTGTTTCGTTGCAGTACTGACAATCTCCGTAATGCAGCTTCCCGCTACATCTGGCCTACCGCCAGCTAACAATAGACAAATTCCTCGTCTAGTCGTTCTTGATCCACCCAGCTCTCCTTTAAATGCTGCTGCTGGGCATGCCCATGATGGGCATTGGCTGAGAGTTAATCCTAGAGGTGACGTTGTGTCTGCTGATGGAGACAGGAGGACTCCGTTTCTGGGATCCTGGGAAGATCAGGACTCTTCCCGGGCCGGCCGTCATGAGCGCGATTTCGGTCTCTTTTCCCAGCATGAGCCAGTGATCAAAGGCTCTCATGTAATTCAACGAGACAGTATAGTAGACTCAACGGCCACACCTCCAATATCAGTCGCTCTGAACGTTACGGAGTGGCCGGGTCCTCCCATAGACTTTCCGGTGGCTCGCCCCGGTCTGTATTTACTTACCTTTTGTGCAATAGACGTGCAAGATGATGCAGCCTGTGTTAATGATACGTAAGTCAACGAAGGACATATATACTTCTGACAAAAATTACAAAATGTAGGTTGTCATTCCCCGTGAGCTGGAGCGTGTTTTCGTGATTTGGCAGACAGCGAAGTGTGACTTGAAGAATACATATTTTGTAAATAGAAAAGTACAATTTAACTTATATTTATCTTTGTTTGATAAAATGTAGATGAGGTATTTTACGTAAGTAAGTAAGTAGCAGTTTGAGGTTTTTCTTAGCTGAACAAGACCGGTACAAGTACGGGCTTGTGGCTCATGTTGAGTTTCTTCTCATAAAATTGGAATTTTTAAGATAGTTAACTTTCCTTCCTTTCGTGAGACTCAGAGCGGCATCATATTTCGCCTTCATTACATGCTAATTAGGTGCGGGTGGGAGGTAGGTATAGAACGTTTGGTTATGGAAGTTGTGTTAAGGCCAGATAACGTTCAGCTTCAAGCTTATTCTTTGGAAAAATCAGAGGATTTTGTGTTGCTGTTCGACTGGTACGAAGTGGCGGAAGCTGATTGAAATAAGCAGTCTTGCTTGAACATAAACTTTTGCCTTCCTGGCCTGTTTTTGATAAGCACTCGCCGACTTCATCTTCTTCTTATTCCTCCCAGTTAAATGAAAATGCTGTAACCTCCTTTAGGGAAACTATGCACTTAGCCTAAAACCAGTCGAGATAAACTAAATTAGGATGACATTGGTATCTACATGACGTATCTACGTACGTACGCATAGTTCGGCATGCGTAATGAGTATTTATGGCTGATAGGTTAAGAATAATAAAATTATTTCAAACCTAATGGATGGAACTACTTACTTAGTATATATTAACTTAAGTATCGTTACATACGTACAGTATAGCTCTGTCTTGCGGTCATAAAATATTTCATTTGCTCTGATTTTTAGATACCTAATTGAGGTTGGTTGGTAGAGATTGTGTTAGTGAGATACATATTGCTTCGGTAATTGTAGGCTGTAACTATTACTTCTCACTCAGGTATATATACGTATATATGTATATATATTTGTATATATATATATTTGTATATATATATTTCGTGAGATAAGTTTAAAGTTTTTCGGGAAACTCGTTTATATACGTATATATATTTTTTTATTTGCAATCATGATTACATATTCGGCCAAATTCTGATTTACAGAATATATTTTAAGCTGCGTACGTAATTAATCGTATTCTGGTGAAGTCCCCTAATTGATAAGATCCATCTTGAGACGAAATGTTAGTGAAACGTGACTAGTGCTATGTGGCTGTCTGATTAGTCATGTCCGCAATTAGAAACCTTTTAGTAGATGTTATCCTTCGGTCGAACTGATCAGTTTAGCGGAAATTTTAAATCACCCTTCTTATTAAATAGAATAGCGACTAGACTACTCTTTCATTCCCAATTTGCATATATATGAACGGCTGAACTTGAAAGTTGTTTACAGTGCATCCTGCCTTTACCTTCCTTTCCTAACCACCCACGTCTCTCAAAAAGGTTCGATAAGCAGTCTGTGCAAAATGTTGTACCTAGTTCAATTATATATG
>JASAND010019659.1:0-45129 GCA_030248195.1 Trissonchulus latispiculum | reverse complement strand
ATGTTCTAATTATTATACCTAATTACTGCTTAGTATTATTGCCTAACTAGCTGGTTCCCTACGGACTACACTCAAGACCTCCGCGAGGGGTTTACATGAGCAGTCCCATTCATACGGTTATGAACACACAGCAAACGTAATCTCATTCATGCGAACTCACACATACTACTTTCACACGCTCATTTAAACGGTAACCACACACATACAATCGTACCTACACTATTTCACGCATACCATTTCAGTCATACACTCACAGTTACTCGCACAGTTATTCAGACACAGTTATGCAACATTCACGCCTCACGCATACTTGACTTCACTCACAACCTCAACTGGAGGAGTTTACGTGAGGAGCCGCATTTATACAACACAATACAATTATAATCCTAACAGTACTAGAATGGGGCTAATTCCCAAGACACTAACCTAACTAATTGTTAATAATAGCTACGAGTGCTTGAAAGTGCGTTATAATTCGTGAATGGCCCAGAAATGGCCATTCCCACGTGATCACCCGTGCGTGTTTATTTTGTTTTTGAGTAAAAGCCAACGGGGACAATAATTGCTGTTATAGCAATTATTACGAAAATATGCTAAGGACAGCTTTAATTAAAGGGGAGCCGGTATTCCCCTGTTATCGTCTTAATAATTAATAAGTTGAACAACAACAGTTAGAAAGTAGATATTTGCTTTTAGAGTGTTTTAAGAAGCCTTACGTTTTTTACCCGGCAATGATTAGAACAAGACAAGGTTACGACAGTGGCTTTTGGTAATACGGTGAAAAACATGGCCGACAACTCTGGTTGCCGGCTGTGGGGATAAAGGGGTTCCTAACCTAAAAGACCTACTCCCGGGGAGTGGCCTAACTCCCCTTCCTCAAGGTGGGTAGGTGAGGGTCCTCCCTTAGAACTGACTACCCAAGTTTAAGCTGTTTAAGCTGATTTTAGGATGAAAAATTGGATTTTGGGATTGAAAGTTGAGAAGGTTAAAGGGTGAAAAAACGACAGTTTTAAAGTTGTTTGAAGGATGCGAACTTAAAAATGTTTGCCCAGAAGTCGGGCCAAAAAGAGGCCTTTTAAGAAAGGTATGGAAAACGGGCAAAATGATTAGAAAAAACCTTTTTAATAAGGGTGGTTTGCGAGGTTCGGCTGCTCGCAAACCACTAGGGGGAGAGCACAAAACCCATCAAAAATACCCCAGAGGGTGGGGCGAAAGGCCCACACCCTCGCAAGTACAAATATAAAAAAAACAAAGGGTATTCGCCCAAAAATGTAGAAAAATGGTCTTCCGGGGTCCGAAGACCCCGGGGAATGATAGAAGTGTTGGGACCCGGGGACCGCCTCTCAGGCATAAGGGTCCCCGGGTCAGAAGCAGTGCACCCCGTGAGCCGTCCGGAGACATATGGGGGCGGCCAGATCGTGAGTGCCTGGCTGGCAGAACCTAAAAAAACCCTACGGGAAGAAGGGGGGAAGGAGGGAGATGCTTAAGTTCAGGCCTCCGTATAATTGGCGCAGAACACATCTCCCCCGGAGACATACGGACAGAATGGGGGCTTAATGTTAAAGCTAAATGTTATTAGGGGAGAGATACCAACCTCTCTCCCCGACTGCCAGCCAAGCACTGACTGCAAACTGCTAATTGCAGTCGAGACCCCATCAGGGGGCTGGCCTTTCAGCTTCTAACAGCTGATTGGCTGGTTGGGATGATCACGCTTTTTCTATTGGGCTACCGAGTCGTGACCTACCGTAGCCCACAGGCGCGTCTGGCGGCTGGAGGACCCCAGAATTGATGAGAGCAGGTGACCCCCTAACTCAGACAGATAGACGGCCAAAGGCCGGATTTTAAGTATCAAGTTTTAGGGGTCACTGCTGGGGCTCATAAATCTGCAATAAACAAAAGCCCCAATAATTTGGAGTTTGGTCTTCCAGCGGCCAACACAAAAGGTCTCCTTTGCTTATTAGAAGCAAAGGAGACACGCCTGTTTGGTCCATCACGGACCCAAAGAAACTAAAAGACGAAAACAAATTACGTAAAAACTAAGAACTAGGTACCTAAGTCAAACCAAAATATTAACTTACCTAGGAATACTAATAAGTACCTATATAATTAATGGTTTAAGTACTTAAGTACCTATTATTATTGCTATAATTGTATATATATACACATATGATTGTCTACCTATGTTTGTATACTGAGTAGTGCAAGGCTGGGTTCAGCCTTATAGGGGTGGGAGGTCTGCGGTGACCCTTGTGGGGTCACTATTGTGTGACTTACGTGAATGAATGCAGGAATGGCATTCGTTCACGTAAGGTCTGGGAGCTTTCCACGCTGTCCAGACAAACAGACGGGCGGTCAGAGATGAAAGGCCGACCCGTAAAAGGAGAAGAGAAAGAAGGAGGAGTTAAACAACTCCTTAAAGAGTGGAATTAAAACCATTACGTAGGATTTAAAATGTAATGATTTAATTTGTACTTTTTGTTGTTTTAGGAATTAAAAGAAGAACCAACTGTGTTATTGTGTAAATGTTCTCACTTGTTGTGTAATTGTAGTGATAAAATGAAATAACGTGTGTTTTCTTGTTATTTAAGGGGATTCATGCCGAAACTGGCCATTATGAAACGCTGACGTGAAGAGGACAAAGACAAGGAATTTAAGGGGGTCTCAAATACGACCGCCCTTGCACAATGCTGATGCAATAGGGGTTTATGCAATCGTGGGAGGCCTCAATACGGCCGTCCCACATACGTATAGGAAGGGCAAAAGGTCAAAGGTTCGAATCCTTGCACTAAGAGTTGAGATAACCTAGTCGATTACACACATTTTTGAGTGATTTTAACACCTATGAAGTTCACTAATTAGTGTAGTTCAAGGGCCTCAATACGGCCGCAGGAACACGGTTAAAACACACTAGTTAAGCCCTATTAATTAGTTGAATTGTTGAGATTATAAGGCAATTCTGGCAGTTCTGACAGACACAAGATACAAGTACAGGCTATAATTGACAATGGCAGCTATGAATCCTTTTTTACATATAATTACCTGGCATAGATTACTGGACTGGCCACGAGATCTTCAGTAGAAAAAATTAATAACTAGTTGAACTCCTTCTTTTAACTAATTTCCTAGTAAGGCCTTAGTTTATCTTTAATTAGGCCATTTTGTACTAATTTTAGTAACCTACTCCTGGTTGCTAGGTGAGGCTGTAAGGACGCGAAACACCTTTTTTTTACTGAATAAAACAACAATTACAAGGACAAAAACAGTAATTTCATTACAGATGCTCTGCTCGATATGGGATCCCGTGTTTCCGTCACGACAACGGGATTTGTGCAATAGCTTAAGCTAGGTATTTGTTATAGACGGGCACAATATATTAGACGGGGCACAATAGATTAGGACTGCTGATGGTGGATGGTGTAAAGTTTTAGGGACAGTAACTGCGCCTATTTTATGTCATAGGAATCGAGAACACCTGCCCGTTAGATTGGACATTTTTAGTTGTGGACAAAATTGCCGTAGATTGCATTCTCGGACATGATTCATGGTCAGCCTTCCTATCGAAATATCGCTCAATCCAACGCAGCATACTGTCACTTGGCCTACGGTAAAGGGAGTAGAACCACACTGTCACTTAAGATGAATACCCTCTCTAAGGACATTTAATAGGTACTGTACTTTCTTGTTCTAATGATAACTCCAAACACAATACTTGTACCTCTGTTCTGCATTGTCTATTACCTATGATTTTTGTGAACTTGAATAACCGTCCTGTACAAATTTTGGCGGACACGGGAGCAAAATTAAGATTAATGAGCGAAAAATCTGGCTGACGTTGTGGAACTGAAAATTACTCTGCCAGAATAACCTCCACGTGCAGAAGGAATAAACTGTCAAGTACTAAAATTTAGAGGTGTAGTTATATTACCTGTCGAGTTTTATGATTCGCATGGAACTAAAATTGACCATACTTTACCGGTCCCAAAAGGTTTGCCAGAAGATTGTCTGTCAGGCACCGATTTTTGCATGAACATGGTAGGGATTTTAACCTCAGCTTTCATAGGACGAATTGAGCCTGCGTAAGCCTGGTCAACCCCCATGTTAGCCAAATTCCGGTCACGGAAACTGCGTATAGATTTTTAGCTATCCTACAGGTAACAATCCCACCCTACGCGGAAGTAGCAGTGCCCGCTCTAGTAGAGAGTGTTGGACCACTAAAGTTTGACGGTTGCTTTGAACCACACGTAACCAAATATGATGCGGACACTATTACAGTGCAAGTACTGCCTGTTACGGTAGATCTAAGACAGCGTTACATCCCAGTGCTCATGCGAAATGAGACTGGAAAACAAATAACGATATATGAGGTAACGTGGTACCGTGTAATCGGCTTAGCCATACCTCAGTGTGAGGAAATGATCAATGAAACAATGAGACTTGATAATATATTCAAAACTAGTACTAAAATAATAATTGGGACGGACATAATTTGGGATGCTCTCAAAAGTGCCTTATTGTGTCTTGCCAGAGACTATCAAGCAATTTCGTTTGATAAAGAAACTTTGAATGAAACTGGAAAGGGACAGTTTTTAGTGCTCCTAAGACCAAATAAGCACTGTTTTTCACACCATTCTTTGGATACTGGCAAATGCACGATTTTAACCTATTACCACTGGAGACGCCAAACCTGTCTAGGCGACGCCCTACCGTTTGTCTGTTCATTTGCGTCAGCTTTTTTAGAGGAACTAACGGATTGCTAAAGTATGGTTTGATCCGTCACTCCACTACTCCTTCAGCCATGATCTGTGCACCTAAGCCAGGCGGAAAGTTGCGTTATGTGTTGACTTTAGAAGGGTTAATAAAATTAGTGATCCTGATATTTACCCGATTACACGTATTAATGACATTATGACATCATTGCAATGTGCAAAGTATTTTTCGACCATAGGTCTGAGTAAAGGTTTTAACCAAATTGAACTGAACAAGGAGTCGAATGCGAAAGCTAGTTTTAACACTTTCGATTCGAGTACAATTAGACTACAATCAAAACTGGATTAAAATTTGCACCCGGTAATTTTGAAAGATGTATGGAACGAATTCTGAGAGATTTATAGCGGAACTGTGTATCATATATGTCGCTGACATTTTGATTTTCTGTAAAACATTCTCTGAACATCTCGAAACTACGCAGGAGCTTTTCGATCGTTTAAGGTCTGCTGATCTAAACATGAAGCCTAGGAAGTGACACTTTTTGAAGAAATCGGTTGCTTACCTGGGACACATTAATATCTCCGAACAGGGAGTTGAAGGAAAGAATCCAGGCGATTCATGAATTTGCTGTACCTAAAACCCTTAAGGACGTAGAAAGCTTTCTAGGTATGTGTGTTGACTATGCAGAATTTATTAAAGGATTCACTCACCTAGCTTCACCGCTCTATTCTCTCAAGAAAAAAGGAGTGCGGTTTGTGTGGAATAAAACCCACCAACGGTCTTTTTAAATGTTAAGAAAGAGTCTGGTGGATGTCCTGTTCTTGCACATCCAGATTTAGCCAAGGGTTTCGTCTTGCATACTGATGCGCAAGAGCAGGTTGATGGAAAATGTCATCCGGACGCACACGCCGCTAGATCTCTGAATAAGTATGAACAAAATTATCACTCACGATAAAGAGTGTTTGGCGATGAAATTTGGTATTGAGCATTTTCGACATTACTTGCACGGCAAACTCGCTTTTGCCTTGTTTGCAAACCACTCTGCTCTGCGTTGGTTGATGAAACACCCCTCACGAAATTCACGTTTAGCTAGGTGGCAAATGACCTTCTCTGAATACGACTTCGAAATAACCCGCAGTTGCGAAACGTAGATGGGTTATCAGAAGCTGGAGGTTTACAAGGAGATGTTAATTCTGTTGTTGTAAAGGGGAAGGACTGGAAAGTCGCTGTTTTCAATTGCCTAAGATTTCGAATGCACAAGCTAAAAAGAGTGTTACCGCTGTACGTTCAGAAGTCTCTCGTATTTCGCAACAGGCTGATTCGGAAGACTCTGGAGAAAGTCAAACTTCTCCCCCAGACATGTGCCCGAGGGAAAGTTCTGGGTGAGGGGGTGAACCGGCGGCCGTGCCCAAAACACCGGAAAGGTCCGGATTCTGGGGGGTGATGGACCCCTCTGGGGAAGTGAGGTCCAGGTCAGGGGGGGGGGGGGTGAAACCCCCCAAATACTCCCCAAGCACATGTATACTTCACCCCAAAAAACAACCTAAAATCCGCTCCTCCGTTGGTTTCTCCTCCTCTGATAGTAAACTTTCTCGCGAACCCAAACAAGTTATCTTGACACAAAAACGGGTTATCCGTTCCTTTTCTACCCCAGAAGATGAACAGGTTAGGGATGAGTTTCGCTCAGAAACGGGCAGACCTAAACGGAAAGAACATTAGCACGTTGTTTTTGGTAGGATGTTTGACGTAGCGGTACGCGCTAAATCAAACGTTATGCTTAATCCTAAATCATGGCATATATTACAGCAGCTGCAAGCCGAAGATCTTTTACTGATTGAAATTATTTAAAAGTCAATAAGAGCCTTCCCAGCAACTTTAACCGGACTCAAATAAATCATTGAGTGCATATGAAGTAAACGCACCTAATCTAATCTGTCTCAAATTGTTTCTCGACCTTGAACTGAAGTTGAAATTCTGACATATGCCTTAAATAATCAGAACTCAAACATCTTCTTTATTGTATGTTGGATATTGAACATATAAGGTTAAAATATACCTTACGTTTAATACTGGTAGGTTATACAGTAGGTTAAAGCTGTGACCAGTTCAACAGCCAACAGGATATAACTTGTCCAGTTCACGATCCGTCACTTCTCCGCAGACTTTTCTGAGTTGATCACTTTGCTTGGCACATTGCTTCAATTTTGCATCGGTATCTCCAACAGGACACAGTCTTGGCTTATGCACCTGTATTGACCTAGGCCTCTCCTACAGCATACTACTCGTTAGGACAACAGCTTTGCAGTTGACTAAATTGCTTTGCAAAATGAAGGAACATGTCGATCCAGAAACACTCAACCTGCAGCTGTCAGCGATTCTAGGGATAACTGCTTCATTGAAAACATTTTCGCATTTAAAACTTTTCTTTCTTTCATTTAAGTTAACTTTGGTGAGTCATTTTACTTAAGGGGGGGGCTACGAACGGGTTGGCACAACATCGTCGGAGAGAGCTACTTTCCCGCCCAACGTTAGCCAACATATCAAAGTGAAAAATTTTAGGGTGGGCAACAATATATCTCATATACACCGTTTTTGGCAGGACGCCAAAGTCGAAATTTTAGTTCGAAAAATGGGATTTTTCAAAAAGGATTTTTTAGCTCTGGTGAATTAACGGTTCTACCGATTCTGTAACTTTCAACCATAGATGTTAACTGTTACTCGTGCTAAATATTAAAAGTATTCCGGCTTTCGAGCGTTGCTTCCTTCTTTAGTTATAACAGCTCAAAGTTTGAAATTTTGCAAAAAGTTGCGAGGTGACCGTGCGCCGTTTTCGATCTAATAAAATTGGCAGCCGATAGCCTACCCCAGCTTTTTACCAGTTATTAGGCTCTAATAGGGGCATACTGTCTGTGAGTTTCAAGGGCTTTGGTTTTCTGGCTAGTGTGCTAGCCAACTTTTCGTTAAGAAATAACCCTTATTTTTAGGCCTGAAAAGCTAGCTAAGCGCAGTAAAAATGGGGTCAAAAATTTTTTTGTCTCCGATTTTGCCGAAAAGGTGGTTATAGGGGTTATTTGACCTGCTGAATCTGAATATGAAATCCATTTTTCGATATGACGCTTCCTTCGTTCAGTATGTGCTTACAACTGTCTTAGAGCTTTTTGGAGCGATCGCCATCCATACTTCGAGAAATCAGTCTAGCATTTATAAACATTGGAGCGAGGTTTAGTGACATAGCTTTCGGCACATCTTGGTGCACTCACTGGCCTGTAATGTGCAAAGTTTCAGCCGATTCTGCCACAGCACTTTGGAGTAATTGACTCACATCTTCGAAATGGCGCCAAATAACAGCGGCAATATCGATAATATAATCCAGCACTGCGAACACAGGGATTAACGAAATCACGTCATTTATACCAAAGTTAAGACAGATACTTGGAGTATTAATTGCCGCAAAGTTTGGTTCATTTGGTAAACCACAGCTCATTAGAAGTTAGTTAACCTCCACCCGTATAGACCTACAACACCCAATTTTTCGCATTTTGATCGTATCGCACAGAAAAGTAGGCAATGGTCTAGAGATTATTTTACGCGATATCAAAGCACTATATATCAGAACTAATTCCTGAAAATTTGGGTACTGTGCCTTGCACATAGCGGATCAGGGCGAGGCGAAGTTTGTGTACGTGTCATGTCGAGCTTTGGACCGATAACACCAACTTCTGATGGCTCCACAGGACGCTACGCTGTATGGAATTCTTTCAAACTTTAAACTATTTTACATTAAACCTAATACTATTATGTGGCAAAAGACTAGCTAGCTTTTCCAACATCGAACTTTTAGTGAAATTCGTAGCCCCCCCCTTAAGGTGGTGATTCCCTTTGGTCACATAAAGTTTGCACCATTATTACTCATTCATTACTTGGAGTTGAGAAGCCATTTTTACATCAAAATGTCGCTTGACATTCTCTCTTTTTAATGTATGCCACGAAACTAATGTTGCTTTTCTAAAATATTTTAAACACATTTTAGAAGAAGTATAATTTTCCAGAATTTTTGCAGACTCAAGTAAATTTTTTCGTGAGGCCACATCATTCGATTCCATTCAAATAGCTGGGGACCCTTTTTTAGTTATTATGAAACTGCTCTTCCTTATAAAGAAATTAGCTAAAAAGTATGCACAACCTGGATTTTGCGTACTTTTCCCAACTTTGGCAGGCGACCACTTTAGCTAGAAAGCAGCAATCGGGACAACTAAAAAGGGTCCCTGGGTATTTTAGTGTAAAACACGTTCAGTAAGTGGCAACCATCTAGCTTGCATAGTAAATGCTCCACAATCGCTGGAAAAAATTTGGTCATGTTTTTGCAAAAACTACATTTTCTATGATAGCAGCGTACGGGGTAGCAGTTTAGAAGATTATAATGTCACGGATAATCGGTCTCGACGAGACCTTCAAATTGACACCCGTAGTTTAATTTTACGGCTTACGTAGCGCAAGAAATGGCGGATTATTTGATTTCTGCAAAAATTACAAGTTTTCAACGCCGAACTAGGAACTAGGAAAATCGACTATATCTCACGATAGCGAAAAGCTAGAAAGGTACTTCAAAAAGCAAAAATGTAGGGATGAGTCCCAAAAAGGGAAAAGCAGGACTAAGGCTGTGAATGTTTTTGTTCGATCTGTCCCGGATGACTGTAATCCTTGGCTACCTCCATTGGAGGATCGGGTGGATGAAGTTTTTGTGTCTGCAGGGTTGAGAAAAAATTCTCCTGACCATACATAGGTGCCTGGCGCAACAAACGAGCGGCCGAAGAAGTCTGTAGTCTTAGTCTGTAGTCTTTCTACAGTAGTCTGTAGTCCGGCAGCCAGACTCGTAAAATGTCTGGTTGCATTTCCTCTCGGAGCTATTTGGAAACATCCTTCAATCTGCAAGTTCTCGAGTTCGCGAGTTTAGTTTAGTTTAATGTATGTAATTCTCCGATCTACGAGACAATTGCTTGGAAAATTTTCTTAAACGTTGACTTGTGGAACCAAGTGGAACCTAGAATTCAAACTTCAATTTTGGTCTAAAAAATCTAAACTTAAAACTGTTTCAGGATACGCTCAGTGAAAGCTGGATGTTATTTAAGGTGGTGATTTTTTTGGGCACATATATCAAGATGAAATTTGATGAAGCTTTCCAAAATAAGTTCTCTTAGCATTCTAACAACCTCCGCGCAATCCCGGTTCAAAACTTCGACGTCTCCGTTCAGAGCTGTTTTTGCCGATTTTTGACAATTAGACAGTAGCCGCATAGCTATAATTATATTCATTCGAAAGATGTTGTCGAGCTCTACATTTTTGCGTTTTGAAGCTCCTTTCTAGCTTTTCTCTATAGTGAGATATAGCTGATTTTCTTATTTTGGTGTTAAAAACTTGTCATTTTTGCAGAAATCAAATAATCCGCCATATCTTGAACTACGCAAGCCGTGAAACTAAGCAAAGGGTGTCAATTTGAAGGTCTCGTCGAGGCTAGGGTTGTGCCAGGGCCGTGAAGCGGGCTTCGGGCTCGGGCCGGGCTCGGGCTCGGGCTGGCCCGATACCGGCCCGGCCCGAGTTTTTAATGAGACGGCCCGGCCCGAGCCCGGCCCGAGTTCTCTGTTGAGCCCGGCCCGACTCGGGCCGTTCGGGCCATTCGGGCCACTCGGGCCGTTCGGGCCATTCGGGCCACTCGGGCCGCTCGGGCCTATCGGGCCGCTCGGGCCTATCGGGCTTTCCGGGCTATTTGAGTAGTTTGTCATTGCTGAAAAATATTGATTTTTTCGTTGCGACTTGTGGCGTGGCTTCCTTTGTTCACACACTGTTGTCTTCTTCAGTGCTTATACACGCAATACGCATACATGCATACATATTTGAATTGATACATTTTCTTGACATGAATTGATACATTTGATGCAAACTATATATACACAAGTTTAGAACATAATTCTACTATCCAAATTAGTAAGCAGATTGCGAAATGCTAAACTTTATACAGGTTTTCTCTACCTGCATTCTGCAAAAAGTTATGGATTAGTTAGCGGCAAATTGTCTTCTAACAAACACTTGTATGATACAAAAGTAACTATTTTGGTACTCTGCTACGAGACAAACCCTGGTTTGGTACAAGGAAGCTAACAAGTAAAACTTTGCCAACTTTCCACTTTTTAGTCAGTGGTCAATTATGTGTTTAAATTTGCTAAATATAAGCTGTGTGATGATTTATTTTTATTTTTTTTGGAAGATTCAATACTTAACCGAAAATCTTACTTACAATCTACAAGATACATAAACTTTATAGCTCCAGTGTATGGTCACAAATTAATGCTCAGAGCATTATCTGAAAATTATGAAATGAAAAGCTTCTAACAATAGCTAATGTTGCACTGAAGTGACAGCTAATCGAACCATGAAATTTCATTTTGTGTTTACCGATGCGTAATACATAGGTAATAAAACTGCTCGGCAAACTGGATGTAATTTGAGCCATTTTTGGGCCTCTCCGCACCTGTCGGGCTATATTTGGGCCACTTGGGCTGCTCGGGCCGCACTCGGGCCGCTCGGGCCGTTCGGGCTCTTCGGGCCGCTCGGGCTCCTCGGGCCGCTCGGGCCGTGAATCGGGCTTCGGGCTCGGGCCGTGAAGCGGGCCTCGGGCTTCGGGCCGGGCTCGGGCCGGGCCAGCCCGGCCCGAAGCCCTGCCCGAGGAGGTTGGTTGGCCCGAGCCCGAGCCCGGCCCGAGAAATTTCTTAACGGCACAACCCTAGTCGAGGCCAATTATCCCTGACATTATAATCTTCTAACTGCTATCCCGTACGCTGCTATCGTAAAAAATGTAGTTTTTGCAAAAACATGACCAAATTTTTCCCAGCGATTGTGGAGCATTCACTATGCAAGCTAGAGGGTTGCCACTTACTGGACGTGTTGTACACAAAAATATCCAGGGATCCTTTTTTAATTGCCACGATACGATTGCTGCTTTCTAGCTAAAGTGGTGGCTTGCCAAAGTTGGGAAAAGTAAGCAAAATCCAAGTTGCGCTTACATTTTAGCTAATTCCTTTATAACTAAGAGCGGTTTCATAAGAATTAAAAAAAGGGTCCGCAGCTATTTAATAGGGGAATCGAATGATGTGGATGACGCCTAACAAAAAATTACTTTAGTCTGCAAAAAATCTGGAAAATTAAATTACTTCAAAAATGCAGTAAAATAATTTCCAAAAACTGAAGTTTGGTTCACTGTATTCATTAAAAAGAAAACATATTAAGCTCCAATTCGATATAAAAATGGTTTCTTAACTCAAGGAATGAATGAGTAATAAAGGTTCAAAGTTGATGTCTCCAAAAGGAATCACCACCTTAAGTGAATGATTCGAATTAGCTAACTGTTACATCTAACCCCATCAAACAGTTAGTTGAATTCAAAGTCCAGCTCCAATTCAATTCATCCAGCTCAAATTTCATTTCTATCTATCATTATCCGTAATGTTTAACTTTCATTCTCAGGAAATGCGTGAAACAAAATTCCTTCAAATGACCAAATGTGTATACTTCTGTCCTTTGTATTCCAGCTTGCTCCCCTACTTACTCAAAGAGTGAGTTACTTGTGAGCGTTCAAGAAATTCATTACACAAGTCTTAGATTCAGGAATGTCCTCGCTTGATCCGCACAGTTGACCAAATTGTCTCAGCTCAGGTACACATCCAGCAGGTGCGGTACACATTCCTTTAGTCGTACCAAAGTCGCACATCCACCATTCGTGCCCGCATAAAGCTTCTCCGCGGCAAGTCCACTTTTGTGAACACATTTCTCTACCTCAGAGGAAATGTTTTTACATTCTTCACTTCGACTAAAAGCAGCTCTCGTCAGTAGCAGCAGCAACACCAAACTGTTCACCATTGATTCCTTGAGCATCGTCTGTTGTGTCTTTAAACCAAATACACACAACTATCAAACAAACCTCAATATAAATAAAATGTTATCGCAACTTTGCATTCCAAAATTATTGAGATTTCACACTTTTGCACTTGAGTTTTCTATTTTAAACCGAAGAACGCCGAATGCAGTGTGCTATTAGCTGATAGCTGGCATAGACCATAATTCAAAGACACAAATATACCTAAAAACTAATTACTGTACAGTCTAAAGCCACTACAGACAATTCCCATGGATACAAAGTTATAGCAGTCAAAACTATGGTTGTTGTTATTATGATTTTTATTATTATTACTATTATTGTTGTTGTTATTATTATTATTATTATTATTATTGTTATTATTATTATTATTGTTATTATTACAGTTGGCCTAAATGCTGCAGTCATATTTAAGCGGTTAAGCTAAAACGCTAGGCTAATTTGGTTTTCTGTTATATTCAGAAAGCCCCAGGTTCTGGTTCAGGTAATTTAGCGTGGGCCTTTCAACGAAAGAGTTAAACGAGCGATCTTTTTCGTGAAAGGATTAAACGAGTTAAAATTTATAATAGCAGTGGTATACTTTCGTAGTAATAACCAAAGTTCGCTAATCGAATAAGCTTTGCCAGATAATATTATACGAAAGCAAAACGTTGTCACTACAACATCAGAGTCCTGAAAACTTCCGATGGGATGCCTGCTACTGATCACTTTTTCAATCAGCGACATTGCGAGGCATCAGATTTTTTGGGATTGCGGCAAATGCGAAAAAAATACCAAATCCGAAACCTGAAAACCAAAACAGAACGAAAACCGAGAACTCATAAAGAAAGTGGAATGCTCAATATATTTGCTTGAATCCACGTGATTCACAACACGTATTCTCAGATTATTTGTATTATTTAAAGAATTATTACCTGAATTATTACCTGAAAGATTCAACCGATTTCATACCAGTTATTTTTACCATCAACGAGTATGTAATATCTGGAACCATTTACCTGAAGAAGTAGTGAGTGCTGAGTCCTTTTCTATATTCAAAACTAGACTTCTGTCAAATAGAGAGTTACTTAAAAGGTATGTTCGAGGGTGACGGGTTTTAATAAAAATTTAGGTTTAATATATTTTCCTTTTCGAATTGTCTTTCTGGGTTAAACCTAACATTTTATATATGCTTTTGGACTAATTTGATGAAATTTTAGGTGGGTGTGCTTGTGAGGCACCAGATGGTGCGTATGTACACCCATAACCGCCCATAATAGCTCTGGTTCATGTTATCAATGCTTGCACATTATAGTTAGTATATATGTTGTACAGTAGGGACCCACCAATGAAATTGTAATCCTGTGCCCCATTCAGATTACTAATGTATGCAAATTTTGATGAATATAACTCCCAGGGAGGGTGAATGAAATGAACTGGTATGCTGCAGCCTCTCCGTGCTGGCTGGGTCCCACGAATATCTGTAGTATCTATGTAGAATCTAAAGGGCTTTTTCGTTTATCGTACAAATCCAGATTTGCCCAGTTACAGTTATTCGTAGTCTGCACGGTCTAGATCCCACCAAGGTAGTTTGGGGTAAGTAGGTGAGATGTAGCATACCTACATACGCTAGGGGAACAGCTTTTGTTAAAGAAAAATTGCATGTCAATTTTTCTCAAAGTTGAAATAACTTGAATATATATTTCAATTTCTTTTTGCTAGATTTGGCAACGTTTATACATACATTATATGTATATATATATAAAATTTGAGAAATCAAAATTGTTTAGGTATATAAACGTTTTGATGCCAATTTAGATACTTTTATGTGATACGTATGCGTTTATACGTATATTATTGCGAAAATGAGATATCAAATTTGTTTAAGTATATAAATTTTTTGATACTAATTTACATACATGACGACGATTACAAAGTTTAGTGCTATCAAAAGCTGTGGACTGCACTTGTTCGAGGGGCAACTGAGCAGCGTACGTACGTCTGTTTGCGTATTTTGGAGTATATATAACATGAAATTATGACTGTGTGCTATGTAGTTCTCCCGTTTTGTGAATAGTAGGGCTTAGGGGCGAACAGGTGCAATCCATGAGGTGGGTCCACAGTACAAATGTGCAAACAGAATTATACGTGATGTTTGCGTACTGTGGGGCGGTTGTTCATTTCATTCCATTCCATTCCATTCCATTCCATTTACTGTTTATCTGACTGTAGTTTGTCCAGAGATCAACCACAAGTACAAATTACAGTTACACATACAATAAATCAAGTACAGCTTTGCTGAAAGTATCAAATAAACTGTTGATTGTTTTGTTGCTTCCATTCTTAAAATTTCAAAGGTTTTACAACATAACCACTTTATTTTCATTTCTTTGAAGGCATGCTTTTTATTTGGTTACTAGGGGTCTCTTCTGCGCTGTAGCTCTTAGATGTGTTTTCGGCTTTGCCGATCCCGGGAATAATCCTATCAATGGTGGACATAATCAACTCTTTCGATAATCGCAGTTTCTGTTGGTAATCTTGGCTTGGCATCTGAAAAAATACCAAATCCTGTTTTTTTCAAAAATGTTAATCAAAAATCCTAATCTTGGTTCTTCAGAAAAAACACTAAAAAACTCAATATGGGTGAGAGATAACATTTAGTACTGTTAACGACCCTTCTAAATTTGTTTGGAGCGTCTGATGTCAGCTGAGTACCAGATCTACAGGTGCGGGCTTAGAATATTCGAGCTTGGATCAGCAGCAGCAATACATAACTACATAAGGAGTATGACAAGCGCCATTCTCTTTGCATTATTAACACGCTTACAGCTGACCCGTACAGCAAATATGGACCCTGGTGAATGAAACAAACTACACCCGCTGATATTGTGTTGTAAAAGTCGAAACGGACGCAGTATTCGCTCACGCAGTGCTTGCGCCTTTGAGCTATTGCAGTCATGAGTAGATCGAGTGAGCGTACCCTCGTTTTGCTGGGTACAAACTACCGCTACTTACTACCATTGTTGATTGGTAGAGTTTAGTTTGCGGTGGTCAGCCGTTAGTGTGCGCTAGATTTATCTCGTTTATGCCACACAGAGCATTACAATTATCATGCTTTTTTATGCTTTAAATGATTTCTAAACTTTCATGCAACAATAGAAAACCCAGATTCATTTGTAAGATCTACGCAGCCTTGGTATTTAAATAAGGTTTTTGTTATGAAATAAACATAAAATCAATTTTTCCGCAAATAAAATTATTTCCACCCTTGGAATACATGCAGAAGGCATTCTGCATCAGATGCTATGCCAAACATATGATGCCATTAAACGGCGAAGTTTAAGCACTGAAACACATTTAATTCAGACAGTTGGGATAGTCAGCCACTTCCAATTATATCACTAACTTTCTGTGTACCTTGGTGTCAAATTTAGCGGATTGTAGTGTTAAACTGTTTCCTGTGAAGCTTTCAGGGTATGAGTGTACGCCTGAAAAGGTATTCAAGGATTGCGCAAACGGATCGATTAGGACGCTGATTTTGTGGTCTGTGTTGTACTTGTGCCTGAAATAACAAAAACCATCATCCCCTTTTAAAAATTGAACTTTGATAGTCGCCACTTTGAATCTGTCGAGGTGGACTGCGGTTATAATGTCGCTTTCCGATAACTACATGATGAAATATCCAATAAATCATTGATGGCTCAACACAAATTTCGAAACCTGAAAGGACAGAGTTTTTACAGATATCTGATTCTTCCTACGGTACATTGTACGGATGAGTTTTTAGTTGAATGAATAATACTATTTAAAATGAAGAGCTATAGGGATTGTCTAAATGAAGTTTTCTGCTTAGTACTGTTTCATAGATACACCATACATAGATACGCCATTATTACAGCATTGGATTACACAGCTGATTGCTTGATCAAACTATTAACTTGTAATCACAGACTTCACATCTTATGGAGTATTAAACAGGTTTGAAATTTCGTTCAAACCTTTCGGTACACACATTTCCCTACTATAAATTAAAAACAGTATGTGAAGCTTTTGCTTACATTCAAAATGATCAGGAAAGTTAAGCACTGGTGCTTTCTGCTGCTCACGCGGACGCGTTCGAAGCCAATGCACCAGAATCACCACCTGCACCAGAAGTATAAAGGCGACCAGGCCACAGAAATAAACTCCCAGCACTACGCCAACCTTAGTGGCCCAGCTCCAGCAGCTTGGATAGGGCTCACAGTCATAGCAGCCGTAGTCGTTTCGAGCGCAAACTTCACACTTTCTACGACTGCACTCTTCGATGGAGAAGCCCTTGGGACATGTGGTGCACTCGAAACAGAGCCCCGGGCGATGCTGACATAGCGTGGCATCGCAGCCGGCGAAAATGCAATCGGACAGCGATGAATTGAGCAATTGCTGGTCGCAGGTGGGCGTTCGTCGACGAATACGGAGAATAGGTTGAGTTTGATTGGTTGAGAAGACTTCCTTGCCCGTTGAATGCGAAAAGTGATACTCAAGAAACAGCACAACTGTTCTCACAAGACTCACTTGTAAATTCATTGCTGGTGAGAACTTGTGAGAAGTACTGGATCAAGTCTTCTACGAAGGCAGTTTTAATACTGATGGTGCAAATTCTTAACTGTCTCTAAACTTTTTCTGTAGTATCATTATTGCAAGAGTATAAATGTTTTTGGAATACTTTAGTCATAAGTCGAGCTCATATCGCAACCGGCGAAAATGATGATCGCAGGTGGCGAATGCTAGACTAGATTGACCATGACTCTTCGACGTACCTTGTTGTCAGCTGATTGCAGTAAACTAAACTCCAGGAACAGCACAACTGTTCTCACTAGACTTGTTTGTAGATTCGTTGTTGCTGAAAACTTTCTTTAACTTACACGAAGTAAATGGTTCAAGTTTGAGACGACCACAACAATATTACTGATTTCTAAACTGATATGGTGAATTATTGGATTTTTAATATTCGCTGAATTCTTGCTTCTGTAAGATTTTATTGTTATTATTATTATTATTATTATTATTATCATTATTATTATTATTATTATTATTGTTATTATTATTATTATTATTATTATGCATGGGATAGATGGCCATGCAGATATGACTTGCTGAGTCGCAGCAGGAAGAATTTGTTTGCAAAAGCCTTGATCCTGTCCCACTCTGTTCTGAACCATTCTTCAGTCTTCATAGTTTGTTTAGTTTAGCTTTAGAATAGAAAATTAGAAATTTAAATTGGAAAAGCATAACGCAGCGCACGCTAAGTAGTTTTTATTGGTCAATCTACCAGTGACTACACAAAGTTTAGCACTCAACGAGTCTGTCGTATAACATGTCTATAGTGGAATCTGGTACTTCTCCGCAGGTCTGTTTAAACAAATCATTCTGCTTTAGACATTTCTTTTCGAACCGAGCCCTCTTGCATTTCATACACCGCTCCCATTCGGGCAAAAGAAGATATCCGCACTCGTCCCCTTTGGAATTCGCATCTTCAAGCATTGCAGACACACAGTCAGACACCCCGCTCCAGACTCCCGTTCCGCTGAAAAAACATTGCCAATATTACATTTTATGGAGAGTGAAACTGCTACACTACCATGTACTGAACATAATAGCTACGGTTCGTTAAGCATTTACACAAGAAAATATCGAGGGGTTCCACCTTGAATTCAATGCATGCTAGCTGGGGAAACTTGTCTGCAGTCATTTTCTGCAATTGCCTTTTTTCTGCGTTTTTGCAGAAGTTTTTGAGTTTGCACAAAAGGTCTATAACTTCCCAACTTTTCGGGTTTTCTTATCCATCATAATGTCACATCTGATGCAATTCTCAGTCCAGCCTAACTTCAAATTTCTAGCGGCGTTATAATACATTCGTGGCTTCTTCTCCCGGCCAATCCTCTTCCAGCCACAGCTAACGGTAGCCATTACCATCTCAATGGCAACGAAAGGTCTGCTGCAAACCGCAGCTAAAGAACAACAACGATACGATATTGCCATTCAATTTCAAGCTTACAAGTGTTCTTCCAAAAACGATGAAACACAAACAGCGGATTTATCCTCAGCGTTTGTTGTGGCTACAGTAGTTAGCAGTAGCAACCAGCTAAGCATCGGTTCTGGTCGTACCATAATCTTACAAGACTCCTTCTATTTGATAGCAGCAAACCAACGAAAGCCTAAAACGAGGCGACTTTATAAAGAAACTTATCTTGGCATTGCATTCGCTCATTAACTGTCATAACAAATATGTTTTGAACGTCGTAGGCTATTTCTTGGAATAAGATTCAGTTAAAAGCTACCCGTACTGCATTAATGATATTAAGCATACTCGCAGCTAAGGGTTCCTTGTTAAAGCCAAAGCTTCATAACAAACTAATTAATAACAGCATGCAACGGCATTTGTATTTCTTGTGGATATTGTAGGAGTCCAAAGTGTTAGCCTGAAGCGCAAACGTGAAGAGTTTTACCAGCAGTCGACATTCCAAGCACTGTCGTCCGCATATGGTTAAAGTAAAGCAGTATATTATTGCGACGAAAATGTACCTGTTTGAGGATGAGACGCTCATTCCATTTGTCTAGATCAATTTGGTGTATGCAGATCAGAACAAGCTGATCCCAAAAAGGAACATAGTTCTGTAAACCGAGCTTTAAAATCGTCTAAAACGAACGTTTTCATAACGAAAACCAATTTTGGACCGTTTTCCTGTTGCGGATCTTCGCCGCAGGTCTACTACAGTCGGTTTTGATGTATATTTTACGCCCAGTCTCTATGAAACTGTGTAAATTAGCATACGCGCAACTGTGTGTATAAATGTAAGTAGAATTGGAATTGGAATTGTATTGGAATTTTCGTATTGGAATTTTAGTATAGTATTGGAATTTTCGCTAGAAGCAGCAAACCTGTTTCGGATGTGCTCAAATCTCAGATTTAGTTAACTGCCCTGATACAGTAGCTGCAAAGTCGAAGGCTAAGAGATGCCTGCATGCATGTGAGGATCAGAACTTTTGAAAAGTTTTTATCGGGGTTATCATAGGTGAGCACGGGGGTGTCTGGGGGTCCAAGCCCCCGAACCCGGACAAGGTACAAGCACTACCGCCGTCGGGGACTAAGGGCAACGAGAAAAACAGCCAAGGGGAGCAAAGATAGCTTATTAGTGTTTAGACTGAAATTTTAGAAAATTTTCGTCTTCGCCGGAAGTTTTTAGCTAAAATGTTTACTTTTTCGTAACAATCTGGCAAAATTCTAAATTTTTTGAACTTTTTGAATTTTTTAAAAAAAATATTATTTTTTTTTCTTTCTTTGGCTTGGTTTTTTTTTCCTTGCCTTTGGTTGTCTGGCTAGCTCATAAATTCACATATATATTGGTTAATATTTGACAGACCAGCGGATAGACAAATTGCTATTTTGTACAAAATTTTATTGCAATAGTTAGTTTAAGTTACTGGATTGCAAGGGTGCTTACCAGAGTTTTTTTGCGTCCAGAAATGTGGTCTGAACGCAAAGTTTCTTATCTCTAGGCAAAGAAATTTTAACGCGACGCAAGCCAGATGCAACATTATTTGGGAGAAAATTCATTATTGTAAGAGTGAAAACTTTGAATTTTTCTTAAAACCAAATTCTTCCGAAACTTCTTAAAACTTCTTTCTCGGTTTGTGGGGAACTCCACAGACCCCCTGGCGTTTTCTACTGTAGCATCGAATGCCAATGTGCTTTGTTATGTGTTAGTACTTGTTCAGTTGTTATACATCTACCTGTATCCATATATAGCAGGTCAAACCCCAGAATTAATAAAATATGTAGTCGTGGCCGAATATCCAAAGTTTTTGGGATCATTTAATGTTTCTCGGATCAGTTCTTTTAAAAAAATTGTCGCAAGAATACACAAGCGGAAATGTAAATAAATGCAAACTACATTTGTTTTAAACTTTTCAATTGCAAAAAGCTTGTCACGAAATTGTTTGCTTGTTGTGATGGTTTTAGCCATAAACTATCTTCATCCTCGGTAATGGTTTGTCCTTCTAAAGGCTTTGCTGTTTTTCGCTTAAAAATGGTACACTCTCTTTTTTTGTTGATATGATTTCATTCAAAATTTAAGAATTTAGAAATGCAGTTTACACAACTGCAATAGCAAAGTTTTTAAACTAAGAATTTTGTTCTTCACCCGGATCACTATGTTCACTCGGATGCGGCCAGTCCGTTCAAACGTCGAGTTTCTCCCCCAACCGCTAATGTCGGAAATTCACGAGCACAAACAAATAAGAACGTTCACGGTCAATCATAGGGGATCCTAACAGAACAATCAATGATAGCTCTGTGCTAATGGTTCGAACCGTACCTTTGCTAATGGCGCTGTTGATTCTAGGACAAACTGTGGATGTGTAATAGACTCTGTCAGATCTTTACTGGATTTCCTTAGATTCGATGTGGGTCGTGATTTCCAATAAATCTTTGTTCTGGTTCGGGGTCGTATGTAGTTGGTTAGGGCAAGAATAGACTAGGCTAGACTAGATCTGATCAGGATCCAAGACACGAGTCAAGGTCGGCACGCAAAGAGGGATCTCTGCTTAGATTGATGCACTGGCTGTAGTGGTGTTCTGACAACCAGAGCTCAATAGCTGACCTAAAGTGGGGTCGAATGGGGTGAGTTCGTTTTAGGCAGGGGAACTGGGATTTATAGTCTCAATGGGCGACTGTAGTTTCAACTCTAACCTCAATACGGATAGAGTTGGGGATCTCTGAAATGTACGCGAAAGCCGAAGCAGCTAAAAGGATAATGATTTATTATTACAAAACACACACACAGTTCTATCAAATTCCTGCAGACAATGAATCACTGCAGTTATGGTTTTACAATTACGGTAATACAGGATACTGTCTGCCAGAATTGCCCTTTTTACTCGGTTTGACTGGTACTTTCGCGATTAGGGCTGGTTATCCGGTTTCGGGTCGTTACAGTACGATCTTCAGGTTTGTATATCCACTCTAGTGCTGATATGGGCTAACTACACCGATATCCTATGTGCTTTAGCTCAACTCAACTCTTAGGCTCTTTGCTAGCCTCTACTGTGACTCTGTCCCTTACAGTGACTCTTGGGACCACACACACAAGGTATACTAATTAACACCTTTTATAATCCGAATCGGGTGGGTGCGAGGCTTTGCTCTGGCGTCTCCGTATAATTGACTGCTCAGAATAACTGAATTTCGAGAAGAGTTCCGTCTCTAGAATGGATAATGATAATGACAATAATGATAATTACGATAATAAGATTATTAATAATAATTAATTAATTAATATAGATATTAATATAGATATTAATATATTAATTAATATATATTAATTAATTAATTAATAGATAATTAATTAATGATAATAAGGATAATGACAATTACAGGCTGGGAGAGTGTCGGTTATTATCGGAAAGGTCGGATCGGCTTCCTCAGATAGTTATCTCAAGATTAAGTTACAAGACAGTGAATAGAGCGTCAATCGGTTTAGAGAGAGACTTCTATGGTGAGGATCAAGACGTAAGCTGTACCACTTTCACTGAACATGATACTTTTGGATTGGAGGATACAAAAGTGACAAGTTTTAGGTTTCACACAAAGTTCCCGAGATGAGACAGGTAGTAGCCGCACGCTCCGCTGATCTGCGTTATTGACGTAACCCAAAGAGGTTCCAAACAAATACCTACTAGACGACTGAACAGGACACGATTGTGAGAGCCGAGATGATACTGATACTGACAACTGGATCTGTTTCCGGATCCGCACTGATACTGATACTGACAAGAACTGGACTGATCTCTGACTCCACCAACTGATACTCTGCGACAGGACCACTGGATAGACAACTGATTGGTACTGAACTCCAGGCAACCGACAAGGCACTGATACTGAGATCTGGCGGGCTACCTAAATCAAATGGGTTAAAATCCATTAGAAACAGAGGTGGTGGGGATTAAAACCCCAGCAACTATTGTCCGGACCGATTGGCCTTTCACGTGCGGGTTCAAAACCCGAAGTGTGTATTGCGTAACGTGTAATGTGTTATTTTGTACTTTTAGGTTGAAAACAGACGAAAACTGACGTTTTTGAGGATCAAACGAATGAGGAGGACAAAGCTTGGGGCCATTCCGGCCTACTTGGCTAGATATGCAAATGAGGCTCTGGTCGAGCCTCTCATGGGCATAGAGTCACGTGTGCACTACTCAGTATTTACTATAAACCTAGAACTACAGCTAAACTGACCTACACTAACTACTACGTATTCCCCAGTATATGAAGTGTAACCTATTTGCTGTGACTGACGGATAACACTTAATTAGGGCCCAAACCTGGCCACCAACCAGGATAACGTTGACTATTACCGATTATTACTGACTACTACTTATTACAGGCTACTTGATACCAACTGAGGCCTATTTTTACACTCTACAGTCCTAACTAGACTTAATAACGACAACTATAACCCTAACCTGGGTTGGTAACCTACTATTGGGTTCCTAAACCAGATTACCGCAATTATGCAAATGAGGTTACCACCACTCTTAACCTGGGCCTAAAAGTCTAACTAGATAATAGTAGATTGCCCCTTTCTTGCAGAGGGCCCGCACCTTGAATCAGGTGACCTACGCAGGCCTCTGGGGGTTCAATCTGTAACCGGACAGCACATGCTAACAACAACCAACAGTTACTAACAATCCTAACTAATATTATGATACTAACCGCAATTACTGGTACTAACTATAATTACTAGTGCTAACTATAACTACTAAGTTGACTGATATGGGACTAAACTGTTAGTTCGAACCTAACCTAGCTGCTAATGATGTATGTTCTAATTATTATACCTAATTACTGCTTAGTATTATTGCCTAACTAGCTGGTTCCCTACGGACTACACTCAAGACCTCCGCGAGGGGTTTACATGAGCAGTCCCATTCATACGGTTATGAACACACAGCAAACGTAATCTCATTCATGCGAACTCACACATACTACTTTCACACGCTCATTTAAACGGTAACCACACACATACAATCGTACCTACACTATTTCACGCATACCATTTCAGTCATACACTCACAGTTACTCGCACAGTTATTCAGACACAGTTATGCAACATTCACGCCTCACGCATACTTGACTTCACTCACAACCTCAACTGGAGGAGTTTACGTGAGGAGCCGCATTTATACAACACAATACAATTATAATCCTAACAGTACTAGAATGGGGCTAATTCCCAAGACACTAACCTAACTAAATGTTAATAATAGCTACGAGTGCGTGAAAGTGCGTTATAATTCGTGAATGGCCCAGAAATGGCCATTCCCACGTGATCACCCGTGCGTGTTTATTTTGTTTTTGAGTAAAAGCCAACGGGGACAATAATTGCTGTTACAGCAATTATTACGAAAATATGCTAAGGACAGCTTTAATTAAAGGGGAGCCGGTATTCCCCTGTTATCGTCTTAATAATTAATACGTTGAACAACATTAGAAAGTAGATATTTGCTTTTAGAGTGTTTTAAGAAGCCTTACGTTTTTTACCCGGCAATGATTAGAACAAGACAAGGTTACGACAGTGGCTTTTGGTAATACGGTGAAAAACATGGCCGACAACTCTGGTTGCCGGCTGTGGGGATAAAGGGGGTCCTAACCTAAAAGACCTACTCCCGGGGAGTGGCCTAACTCCCCTTCCTCAAGGTGGGTAGGTGAGGGTCCTCCCTTTGAACTGACTACCCAAGTTTAAGCTGATTTTAGGATGAAAAATTGGATTTTGGGAGTGAAAATTGAGAAGGTTAAAGGGTGAAAAAACGACAGTTTTAAAGTGGTTTGAAGGATGCGAACTTAAAAATGTTTGCCCAGAAGTCGGGCCAAAAAGAGGCCTTTTAAGAAAGGTATGGAAAACGGGCAAAATGATTAGAAAAAACCTTTTTTATAAGGGTGGTTTGCGAGGTTCGGCTGCTCGCAAACCACTAGGGGGAGAGCACAAAACCCATCAAAAAAACCCCAGAGGGTGGGGCGAAAGGCCCACACCCTCGCAAGTAGAAACATAAAAAAAACAAAGGGCATTCTCCCAAAAATGTAGAAAAATGGTCTTCCGGGGTCCGAAGACCCCGGGGAATGATAGAAGTGTTGGGACCCGGGGACCGCCTCTCATGCATAAGGGTCCCCGGGTCAGAAGCAGTGCACCCCGTGAGCCGTCCGGAGACATATGGGCTCACGGGGGCGGCCAGATCGTGAGTGCCTGGCTGGCAGAACCTAAAAAAACCCTACGGGAAGAAGGGGGGAAGGAGGGAGATGCTTAAGTTCAGGCCTCCGTATAATTGGCGCAGAACACATCTCCCCCGGAGACATACGGACAGAATGGGGGCTTAATGTTAAAGCTAAATGCTATTAGGGGAGAGAGACCAACCTCGCTCCCCGACTGCCAGCCAAGCACTGACTGCAAACTGCTAATTGCAGTCGAGACCCCATCAGGGGGCTGGCCTTTCAGCTTCTAACAGCTGATTGGCTGGTTGGGATGATCACGCTTTTTCTATTGGGCTACCGAGTCGTGACCTACCGTAGCCCACAGGCGCGTCTGGCGGCTGGAGGACCCCAGAATTGATGAGAGCAGGTGACCCCTAACTCAGACAGATAGACGGCCAAAGGCCGGATTTTAAGTATCAAGTTTTAGGGGTCACTGCTGGGGCTCATAAATCTGCAATAAACAGGCCCCAATAATTTGGAGTTTGGTCCTCCAGCGGCCAACACAAAAGGTCTCCTTTGCTTATTAGAAGCAAAGGAGACACGCCTGTTTGGTCCATCACGGACCCAAAGAAACTAAAAGACGAAAACAAATTACGTAAAAACTAAGAACCAGGTACCTAAGTCAAACCAAAATATTAACTTACCTAGGAATACTAATAAGTACCTATATAATTAATGGTTTAAGTACCTAAGTGCCTATTATTATTGCTATAATTGTATATATATATATATATATATATATATATATACACATATGATTGTCTACCTATGTTTGTATACTGAGTAGTGCATGGCTGGGTTCAGCCTTATAGGGGTGGGAGGTCAGCGGTGACCCTTGTGGGGTCACTATTGTGTGACTTACGTGAATGAATGCAGGAATGGCATTCGTTCACGTAAGGTCTGGGAGCTTTCCACGCTGTCCAGACAAACAGACGGGCGGTCAGAGATGAAAGGCCGACCCGTAAAAGGAGAAGAGAAAGAAGGAGGAGTTAAACAACTCCTTAAAGAGTGGAATTAAAACCATTACGTAGGATTTAAAATGTAATGATTTAATTTGTACTTTTTGTTGTTTTAGGAATTAAAAGAAGAACCAACTGTGTTATTGTGTAAATGTTCTCACTTGTTGTGTAATTGTAGTGATAAAATGAAATAACGTGTGTTTTCTTGTTATTTAAGGGGATTCATGCCGAAACTGGCCATTATGAAACGCTGACGTGAAGAGGACAAAGACAAGGAATTTAAGGGGGTCTCAAATACGACCGCCCTTGCACAAGGCTGATGCAATAGGGGTTTATGCAATCGTGGGAGGCCTCAATACGGCCATCCCACATACGTATAGGAAGGGCAAAAGGTCAAAGGTTCGAATCCTTGCACTAAGAGTTGAGATAACCTAGTCGATTACACACATTTTTGAGTGATTTTAACACCTATGAAGTTCACTAATTAGTGTAGTTCAAGGGCCTCAATACGGCCGCAGAAACACGGTTAAAACACACTAGTTAAACACTATTAATTAGTTGAATTCTTGAGATTATAAAGCAATTCTGGCAGTTCTGACAGACACAAGATACAAGTACAGGCTATAATTGACAATGGCAGCTATGAATCCTTTTTTACATATAATTACCTGGCATAGATTACTGGACTGGCCACGAGATCTTCAGTAGAAAAAATTAATAACTAGTTGAACTCCTTCTTTTAACTAATTTCCTAGTAAGGCCTTAGTTTATCTTTAATTAGGCCATTTTGTACTAATTTTAGTAACCTACTCCTGGTTGCTAGGTGAGGCTGTAAGGACGCGAAACACCTTTTTTTACTGAATAAAACAACAATTACAAGGACAAAAACAGTAATTTCATTACAGATGCTCTGCTCGATATGGGATCCCGTGTTTCCGTCACCACAACGGGATTTGTGCAATAACTTAATCTAGGTATTTGTTATAGACGGGCACAATATATTAGTCGAGGCACAATAGGTTAGGACTGCTGATGGTGGATGGTGTAAAGTTTTAGGGACAGTAACTGCGCCTATTTTATATCATAGGAATCGACAACACCTGCCCGTTAGATTGGACATTTTTAGTTGTGGACAAAATTACCGTAGATTGCATTCTCGGACATGATTCATGGTCAGCCTTCCTACCGAAATATCGCTAGATTCAGGGCAGCATACTGTCACTTGGCCTACGGTAAAGGGAGTAGAACCACACTGCCACTTAAGATGAATACCCTCTCTAAGGACATTTAATAGGTACTGTAATTTCTTTTTCTAATGATAACTCCAAACACAATGCTTGTGCCTCTGTTCTGCATTGTCTATTGCCTATGATTTTTGTGAACTTGAATAACCGTCCTGTACCAATTTTGGTGGACACGGGAGCAAAATTAACTTTAATGAGCGAAAATCTGGCTGACGTTGTGGAACTGAAAATTACTCTGCCAGAACAACCTCCACGTGCAGAAGGAATAAACTGTCAAGCATTAAAATTTAGAGGTGTTGTTATATTATCTGCCGAGTTTTATGATTCGCCTGGAACTAAAATTGACCATACTTTACCTGTCCCAAAAGGTTTGCCAGAAGATTGTCTGTCAGGCACCTATTTTTGCATGAACATGGTAGGGATTTTAACCTCAGCTTTCATAGGACGAATTGAGCCTGCGTAAGCCTGGTCAACCCCCATGTTAGCCAAATTCCGATCACAGAAACTGCGTATAGATTTTTAGCTATCCTACAGGTAACAATCCCGCCCTACGCGGAAGTAGTAGTGCCCGCTCTAGTAGAGAGTGTTGGACCACTAAAGTTTGACGGTTACTTTGAACCACACGTAACAAAATATGATGCGGACACTATTACAGTACAAGTATTGCCTGTTACGGTAGATCTAAGACCGCGTTGCATCCCAGTGCTCGTGCGAAATGAGACTGGAAAACAAATAACGATATATGAGAAGTCCACCTTAGGTAACGTGGTACCGTGTAATCGGCTTAGCCATACCTCAGTGTGAGGAAATGATCAATGAAACAATCAGACTTGATAATATATTCAAAACTAGTACTA
Source organism: Trissonchulus latispiculum (assembly GCA_030248195.1). NCBI lineage: Eukaryota > Metazoa > Nematoda > Enoplea > Enoplida > Ironidae > Trissonchulus > Trissonchulus latispiculum. The sequence continues at coordinate 17,176 of JASAND010019659.1, read as the reverse complement.
AAATAATGATTGGGACGGACATAATTTGGGATGCTCTCAAAAGTGCCTTATTGCGTAAAAGACTTGCCAGAGACTATCAAGCAATTTCGTTTGATAAAGAAACTTTGAATGAAACTGGAAAGGGACAGTTTTTAGTGCTCCTTTGACCAAATAAGCACTGTTTTTCACACCATTCTTTGGATACTGGCAAATGCACGATTTTAACCCATTAACACTGGAGACGCCAAACCTGTCTAGGCGATGCCCTACCGTTTGCCTGTTCGTTTGCGTCAGCTTTTTTTAGAGGAACTAACGGATTGCTAAAGTATGGTTTGATCCGTCACTCCACTACTCCTTCAGCCATGATCTGTGCACCTAAGCCAGGCGGAAAGTTGCGTTATGTGTTGACTTTAGAAGGGTTAATAAAATTAGCGATCCTGATATTTACCCGATTACACGTATTAATGACATTATGACATCATTGCAATGTGCAAAGTATTTTTCGACCATAGGTCTGAGTAAAGGTTTTAACCAAATTGAAAGCGAAAGCTAGTTTTTACACTTTCGATTCGAGTACAATTAGAGTCACGCATGGGCAATGCCTGCACAACTTCTGCACATGTGCAGGCTAGGAAAAATTTACCCCCGCGCAGTGCGCAGCAAAAATTTTACCCCGCGCAACAAAGCACATAAAGATTTTATCCCGCGGAATAAAATTTTTACCCCCGCGCAACAAAGCGCATCAAAATCTTTTTGTCTCGCGCAGCAAAGCGCCTCAAGATTTCATCCCGCGCAGCAAATTTCGATCGCCGCGCAGCAACTTTTTTAATCCGCGCAGCAAGCGCATAAAGATTTATCCTCGCGCAAGTTTTCCATTACATCTCTTTCAAAAACTGCTGCGTTTCCGTTTCATTTATTCCAAAATGTTTGGACCTGTGGTGTGTTTGCTTTTCCATTTCCTTTGAAACTTTTCGAGCCATCGGAGATGTTTGCTTTACATTTCTTTCAAAAAATTCTCCGGTAGCTTAAAAGAATTACAAAAACTTAGTCAACTGAGTTCTGTAAGTGGTCATGTCAGGTATTCTGTTAAGTAAAATTCTCCTTAAGCTATATCGCACATTGATTTCATGCTGCCGCTGCTTTCTTTATTTCTAATCCGCCGCATCCAAATTTATTTTTTAGATATTGAATTTGTGCAAAAAACTGATTATTTTGTTTTTGCTGTTTTTACTGCATTCTTTTTCCTATGTTTCCCAGCTGGATTTGTTTTTAAATACTGATTTTTGCCAAACCATAAAGTTGCAAAACTGTCGCCAACTAGCAGTCTGGTTAAAATTCCAACTGTATGCTGGAGGCAAATATTTGAGTGTTTCCACTACGGGTTTTTTCAGTGCCTTGAGGGTTCTATCATACCCCCAAGGCTTTCTAAACTGTTAAAATTGCCTGCCATAGCTTCCACTTTTGAAAACTAATTATAACTTGGTTGATAATGTTAATTAAATTTTAAAAACAGAATTTATTATAATTTCATTCATAAAATTCCCTTGCTATGTAAGTAAAACCAAAGAATACAAATTTTTGCATTTTTTGCGAGATTAATCAAAATCTTAGAGGATTGCGTAAAAGTTAGCAAACCTTTCCGACAATGGGGCTTGAAAGATGCGTGACAAAATCAGAGCTTTGTAAAACCACAGGCGACGCATGTCGTGAAGATTTTAAAATTTGACCCCCCCCCCGCGCAGCGAGCTCGAAGGCTGTGCAGGCTAGAGCCAACTTCATTGCCCATGTATGATTAGAGTACAACCAAAACTGGATTAAAATTTGCACCAGGTAATTTTGGAAGATGTATGGAACGAATTCTGAGAGATTTATAGCGGAACAGTGTATCATATATGTCGCTGACATTTTGATTTTCCGTAAAACATTCTCTGAACATCTCGAAATTACGCAGGAGCTTTTCGATCGTTTAAGGTCTGCTGATCTAAACATGAAGCCTAGGAAGTGACACTACTTTTTGAAGAAATCGGTTGCTTACCTGGGACACATTATCTCCGAACAGGGAGTTGAAGGAAAGAATCCAGGCGATTCATGAATTAGCTGTACCTAAGACCATTAAGGACGTAGAAAGTTTTCTAGGTATGTGTGCTTACTATGCAGAATTTATTAAAGGATTCGCTCATCTAGCTTCACCGCTCTATTCTCTCAACAAAAAAGGAGTGCGGTTTGTGTGGAATAACACCCACCAACAGTCTTTTTAAATGTTAAGAAAGAGTCTGGTGGAGGCCCTGTTCTTGCACATCCCGATTTAGCCAAGGGTTTCGTCTTGCATACTGATGCGCAAGAGCAGGTTGATGGAAAATGTCATCCGGACGCATACGCCGCTAGATCTCTCAATAAGTATGAACGAAATTATTTCACTCACGATAAAGAATGTTTGGCGATGAAATTTGGTATTGAGCATTTTCGACATTACTTGCACCAAAATCGGCAAACTGGGTCAAAATGGGTGAAAATTAGGGGTCAAATTTTCTTTCGCCCAATTTTGTACCAAGGGGCTCCTCCTCGGGGTTTTTTTCCAAGAGGCCGGTCCCGCTCGCCCCCCCCTAAAAAAAAGAGAAAAACCCGCCCCCCCCAAAATTCCCCCCAAATTTGGAAATTGTTGTCATCTTCGACCCCTTTTGCTTTGTTTGCAAACCACTCTGCTCTGCGTTGGCTGATGAAACACCCCTCACGAAATTCACGTTTAGCTAGGTGGCAAATGACCTTCTCTGAATACGACTTTGAAATAACCCGAAAACGTAGATGGGTTATCAGAAGCCTTTATCAGAAGCTGGAGGTTTACAAGGAGATGAGCAGACAACGACCGTCGTATGATTTTACCAAGATCACAGTGATGACTTAGTAGCTTATGTTAATTCTGTTATTGCAAAGGGGAAGGACTGGAAAGTCGCTGTTTTCAATTGCCTGAGATTTCGAATGCACAGGCTAAAAAGAGTGTTACTGCTGTACGTTCAAAAGTCTCTCGTATTTCGCAACAGTCTGATTCGGAAGAATCTGGAGAGAGTCAAACTTCTCCCAAGACATGTGCCCGAGGGAAAGTTCTGGGTGAGGGGGTGGACCGACGGCCATGCCCAAAACACCGGAAAGATCCGGATTCTGGGGGGTGATGGACCCCTCTGGGGAAGTGAGGTCCAGGTAAGGGGGGGTGAAACCCCCCAAATACCCCCCAAGCACATGTATACTTCACCCCAAAAACAGCCTAAAATCCGCTCCTCCGTTGGTTTCTACTCCTCTGATAGTAAACTTTCTCGCGAACCCAAACAAGTTATCTTGACACAAAAACGGGTTATCCGTTCCTTTTCTACCCCAGAAGAAGAACAGGTTAATGAGTTTCGCTCAGAAACGGGCAGACCTAAACGGAAAGAACATTCGCACGTTGTTTTTCGTAGGATGTTTGACGTAGCGGTACGCGCTAAATCAAACGTTATGCTTAATCCTAAATCACGGCATAAATTACAGCAGCTGCAAGCCGAAGATCTTTTACTGATTGAAATTATTTAAAAGTCAATAAGAGCATTCCAGCAACTTTAACCAAATAAACAAATAAACTCAAATAAATCATTCAGTGCATGTGAAGTAAACGCACCTAGTCTAATCTGTCTCAAATTGTTTCTCGACCTTGAACTGAAGTTGAAATTTTGACATATGCCTTAAATAATCACAACTCAAACATCTTCTTTATTGTATGTTGTATATTGAGCATATAAGGTTAAATATACTATACGTTTAATACTGGTAGGTTATACGGTAGGTTAAAGCTGTGATCAGTTCAACAGCCAACAGGATATAACTTGTCCAGTTCACGATCCGTCACTTCTCCGCAGACTTCTCTGAGTTGATCACTTTGCTTGGCACACTGCTTCAATTTTGCATCGGTATCTCCAACAGGACACAGTCTTGGCTTATGCTCCTGTATTGGCGTCATGCAGGCGTCCAGGCCTCTCCGCATACTACTCGTTAGGACAACAGCTTTGCAGTTGACTAAATTGCTTTGCAAAATGAAGGAACATGTCGATCCAGAAACACTCAACCTGCAGCTGTCAGCGATTCCAGGGACAACTGCTTCATTGAAAACATTTTCGCATTTAAAACTTTTCTTTCTTTCATTTAAGCTAACTTTGGTGAGTCATTTTACTTAGGTGGTGGTATCCTTTTGTGCAGTGCTTTTGTGGTGATTTTTTGAAACGCTATAACTTTAACAATTTTGGGAGTTGGAAAGAGCTTTATACAACGTTTTAATACTTATTATCTGTACATTTACATGAGCTTACGAAACTAGCAAAATTAGTTAAAAACTAGCAGAAATTTTCTGACATGCTGACATCAAACAGGATGAATACAGACCAAAAATTTTCGAACATCGATTTCTCAAACTTGAAGAATCGGCCAAAAGTTCTTTTAGTGCCACTATATGAAGGACATATGGGCCGAGGGACGTTTTTTTGGATTTGGCTCAGCAGGTGTTAACGGTCGAGAAAATCGGCCAAATGCACGGCAACACGAAATTTCGCAAATTCGCATTGAGTTTTCTTACTGATCGATACGTTTTAGCCCAGACCATGAAAAACGTCCTTCCGCAGAAGTACGAATTTCAATTCTGCCAAAAATCTCCGGAATCCGTCGAGTAGTTTTTGAGAAATCGATGTTCGAAACAAAATAATCGCAGTTTTGCCAAAATGGTTTTTCGGCCAAATCTCTAGCTTAAAGCAATAACGTCCGACTAATAGGCATTCATAAAATGGGCATTTGGACGCTGGATCGATTGGGTACAAATAAGCCAACTTTGTCCTTAAGATCTGTCAGTAATTTTGAAAAAACTGATTTCTTCGAAAATGGCCATTTTTTGACCCTAAAAACAGTTCTTTGCTTATACTGACTTAACCACTGGAGATAGCTCAAAGGTTGCAAAAGCAAAAATGTTTATTTTCGTGTCCTCTTTCCAGCCATAACAACCAATCCTGTCCTGTCTACCTACTGGGAGCCTAAAGGCAAAAACTAAAACTTTCTTATCTTTTCTTCAAAAAATACGAGACTGGCCCCAGAATGTTAAAGAGACGGAAATAGGTTATTTCGTAAGTTTTAACAATTTACGTAAAAGATTAAAGCCGTATGAGTCAAAAATACCCGAAAGGAAACCAGCACCTTAAACTGTAAGCCTTAACGTTTCTCAGTATTCTAATCATGACCAAAGCTTTTACATGTTACTGCTATTAGTGTTTTTCGCTGCGTTTCAGATTGTTAAAGTGCCAGACCGTATAGACTTTCCTCATGTGTTGTATGTATTGTTTAATTTCACAATCACATAGACAATTTTATTACTATGTAATTGTCGATCTGTCTTTCATTTTGCTTCACTCGACCTTTTGCTATGTATTCATATTTTAGTGTTATCTGTCTTTCTACTTTTCGTTTTATGAGCAGATAGAATTTGTATTATGTTTGAGCTAAATTGGTTGCTTGCTTTTTCTATCTAGAGTTCAGTCATCTAAATATACCTTTGCTAACGAACGGAAGGGATTTTTATTAACTTAACTTTTTTGTGTCGCCAAATTATTTTGTCTGCACTTCCTTCGGTATTTCAGATTGAACAAGTTTGATTGTTTGGACTAACACTAGGCAAAAGGAAAGAAAGTATGTTTCTCAAAACCTTTTGCTTTCTGATCTTTTTTTATCCATACAGGTGCTCTTGCCAGCTGAATTCCATTTTTCGAGCACTTTATCAGTAGCCTGGGAAGGTGACCTTTAACTTTAACTGGTGCTTTACAGTCCCCTTATATCAGACTTTCTAAATGTAGTACTGAGTAACTGATTGCAGCAAACCTCGTGCTTCAACAGAGCATGAAAATTTAGCTGGAATTGCAAATATGTTGGTTCTGCGGAAACTCGCTATAGTGGTGTACTCAAAATCTTTTGATAGACGCAATGGACCCCTTCCCCCCTAAACGTGCTCAACACATAAAGCACACAGTTTACTCCAGCATGCTTTGTCGAAGCTTTTAACTTAATGATTGGAACAAACTATGTTTAGAATGTATCAATAGTAAAGATTTAATTAAAAATATATAGCTGAGAGCTTTGACAGTTTAACAGGACATTAGTTCGTCGTACACTGTGTCCAGAGCTGCTTCAGGGATTTCACCACAGGTCTGCTTGAACAGATCACTCTTTCCTAAGCACTGCACCACGTTCCAGCAGGTGCGGTACACATTCCTTTAGTCGTACCAAAGTCGCACATCCACCATTCGTGCACGCATAAAGCTTCTCCGCGGCAACTCCACTTTTGTGAACACATTCCTCTACCTCATAGGAAATGTTTTCACATTCTTCACTCCGAATAAAAGCAGCTCTCGTCAGTAGCAGCAGCAACACCAAACTGTTCACCATTGATTCGTTGAGCATCGTCTGTTGTGTCTTTGAACCAAATACACACAAATATCAAACAAACCTTAATATAAATAAAATGTTATCGCAACTTTGCATTCCAAAATTTTTGAGATTTTACACTTTTGCACTTGAGTTTTCTATTTTAAACCGAAGAACGCTTTAATTCAGTGTGCTATTAGCTGATAGCTGGCATAGACCATAATTCAAAGACACAAATATACCTAAAAACTAATTACTGTAAGGCTAAAGCCACTACAAACAAATTCTATAGATAAAAAGTTACAGCAAATTTATCTTTAGTCAAAACTATTGTTGCTGTTATTATTATTTTTGTTATTATTATTACTATTATTATTATTATTATTATTATTATTATTATTATTATTATTATTATTATTATTATTATTATTATTATTATTATTATTATTATTATTGTTGTTGTTGTTGTTATCATTATTATTATTACTATTATAGCTTTCCTAAATGCTGCAGTCATATTTATGCGGTTAAGCTAAAATACTACGCTAATTTGTTTTTCTGTTAAATTCAGATAGCCTTAGGTTCAGGCCATTTAGCGCGGGCCTTTTAACTAAAGAGTTAAACGAACTAAATTCAAGTCGATCCTCTTCGTGAAAGGGTTAAAAGAATGTAATGTGTTTCACATCAATACGTTTCCGTCTGTAGTCAAGTCGGATATCTAATTTGCATATTACACGGAACTACCTAATTTGCATAATCCGGCACTATAAAAGAGCATGTTGAAGTCTCTGGGGTCAGTTGTTATTCTTGAATCATCGACGCCTCCACTAGGATTCGTGACATCACAATGAGCTAAAGTTATGATTCTGTGGCAATTCGCGTAAGAGTTAACAATTAACTTCTTTAATTCTATCCTTGTCGTGGATGACATGAAGAGTAGGAAACTGCATTTCGGTACCTCAAAAATACCTATTGTAGGGAATATCCATATCCCCTTACAAATATCCATGATATGTGTGTACGCTCAATGCAGCCCTTTTCGCCTAGCTAGTCACTGGTTTGACGCCACGTGTTAGACTAGTTAGTCGGGGAAGGGTTAGGTGTGTTGGGCGTCCCCACTATTGGGTATTTCCTATTGAGAGGGTAGGTGTTTACTTCCTATTGGTTGGGGGGAATTCCCAAGCCCCGCCCACCTAGGGGGTCTCTCTAAAATTCCCTCAACACGTTGGTTGTTATATTTCTGTCTTGCCGAATAGTCGGGTCTCCCCAACTATTCTTTGCGCTCCCCCCGCTTGCAACCCACTCCGCTCCTCAGGTACGTTGGCCAGCGGGCCTATATTTACTGTGTGTAATTACTGTGCGTTTGTGTTAGCTTAGTGTGCCGGCTTTGCGCCTATATTATATTCTATAATAAATATTCTTTGTAGCTCGTTCCATCTAGGGCTAGTTAGGGTTAGTCTAGGTAGCATACGCAGTAATTTATAGATCTACTATCTATTGGCGAGGCTTCCCCAGGACTGGCTCTCCCCAAGCCAGGTGTGTTATCCATTGTGGGCGCAATCCTAGTAGTGGCTTGCACTGTTTCTTCGGCATTCCCGCTACATTAGTCCGCCAGGAGAACGAGCTTATTCTGCTCTGATCTTTGATTTGATCTCTTCACCTGAAGAAATAAAACCTTGCGTTCGCCTGGAACTTGATTTCCTGGACTTACCTGGGTTCCGAATCTGAATTTCCTGACCAGATCTGATCTCATCAATTGAAGAGACAGAACCTTAGCGTTCGTTTGATTTGCGCCATCTAGGTATCTACGTGCCTACCTACGATTTTCCCTAAGCCTCAAACGGCAAGTCTAAAGCGCCTGGCTTTTCCTGGGGTGTAAGTTTTTGGCCTCATACGTACTTTATTGATTTTTTCTCCCCCCTTTAAGTTTTCTGAGCGTGTCAGACACACCAAGCCTTAACGGTCAGTGACCTTTTTTCAATTCTGTTAGGCCTGTGTTTGTTTAGTTAGGCGGAGTGTGTGTCTAGTGTACGTACGTATTACATTAGTCTGCTTGTGCTAGGCTGTTTCTCTTTATAATTGGGGTATATATACGTTGAGATAGTATAGGGACATTTTTTTGGGACTTTAAGATTTTCTTTTATAATTTTATTTATATTTATATTTATATTATATATTTATTCATATTTATATATTAATATATAAATATAAAATAAATAATAAATAAATAAAATAAATAATAAAAATATATAATTTATATATTTATTTATATTTATGATTTATAATTTTCTTCAATTTACTGTTATTTTATCTTCTATAATAATTTTTTCTCTCGTGTTATTTTAACTGTATTTTCACCTTTTGTACCTGTCTAATTTTATGTTCTCTTTCAGGTTAACTTGTCCCTAATTTTACAATAATTATTCGTTAATTTCTTCGTATACTTTAATTTCAATAAGTTTCTTTTTTTTGGTACGTACGTATATAACTTACTTGTCTTTCTCAAGATATTTCCAGCGCAGAAGAACTTTTTCTATGTAGAATATCACTGAACGTCGGGCATCAAAACGTCTCCAGGAAAAGGCCTTGCGCCATGACACTACGAATACAAGAAGGCATGGGACTTGTGATTCTACCTGTGTAAGTTGTCCGTCCATGCGACCTAAGTCAAATTCTGTTCACGGGGCGCCCTCCAAACGAGTAAGTAAGGTAAAGGGGCGCCCCCGAGCAGATTCGTTGCCGTCGAAGCAGGTCTTGACGACCGAAATGGTTCATAATGATGAAGAAGAATCCACTGAAGAACGTCGTCCGTCAGAAGCATCAGATGGATCATTGGAGTTTGGTTCTGGTCCTCCAGTTTTCAACTTCGAAGATGAAGAAACATCCCTATACGGGCAAGAAGCTGAAAACCTGGTTCATTCTGATCCATCCACCGCTCAGTCTTCTGCTCAGGCTGGGCCTAGTCGTCATCATCACGTCATTCTGGAGCGTCCATTACCTCCCCTGACCTGGAACCTGACTGTCGACGAATATAGTCCATCCAGATCGGGCTTCGAACAGAGCCCCGGAGACCAGACCGTAATTTTTCGTGACGCTCTTATGACCGAAGCGTCAAACTCTTTACGTCTGTCCCCGGAACCTACCTTCCTGTCCGTTGGTAACCTGGAACCGGGGGAACTTTTTGATCAGGGTGGACAAGTGGTCCGGGCGGTGTCCCAGAACTCTGGAATGCCGAACCTGGATCTAAAGTTTTCATTTGATCCATTTTCGGCCGATTTGACCATTACGAACAATTGGGCCCCCTCAGGCGAACATCGTTTGTCCTGGGACCCAACTGACTGTGGAGGTCGCTGGTCGACGGTCAACCCACCGGTGGTCCAAAACCCGCCCTTTGGCGCTAATTTGGGGCCGACAACCCACATTCGTCCGGTATATGACACTTCGCTGACTGTACGTACGCCACTGTCGGCGTACCGGGGGAGCACTCTCTCGGTTCCAACGGCAGATTGGAGCACCTTTTGTCATGACTGTCAACTGTCACTCTTTGAGCAACCGTCAGCCAGGTCGGCATAGACTTAGTATTCCGTTGCTCTCCTCCTCACCGTTATCTCGACTATTGCGGCGTCCTTTGGCCTTGAACTTTGGTGATCGATCTGGTCACACGTTGTCCAGACCCAGGTTCTCGTCTGAATCGTCAGATGAGGGACAATCCATGCCAGCCTATCCGGCTCCCACGTCCCCGATCCTGCCTACGATTCCGGTTCGGCCCGCCATCATGGTCAATATGGTTCAGCTGACCCCCGAGACGGTAAAAATGCTGAACGATTATGTTAAATGGTTCAAATCGATCAATACGTTTAAGGGCAGCAAGAGCACGTTGGCTCTATCAACGTGGCTCGGAATGTTCGAAAGTGCACCTGGAATGCCAGTGGTGCTCCGGACGCCATTAAGCGGCCATTATTATGGTATTTGCTCGACGATTCCATCAAACAGGACCTGAATGAACAGCCAACCGACTCGTATGATGAACTTGTTTCCGTCTTGAAACAGTTCTACGAGCCAATCGCGAAGACGTCTGACCAGTACGCCCGCGAATTCTTCGAGCGAAGCCAGCGGACGTCAGAGTCCAGCCGTGAATATCTGAATGAACTCCGTATCTTGGCCTGCAAGGGTTTTCCTAATGAACAACCCAAAGTTCGGGAACTGAAGATCGTTGAGCGAGCTTCTCGCGGTCTTAAACCCTCATTGCGGTCCAAGGTGACAAGCTCATTCGCGGATGCTTGTCATTGGGAATATAAAGAGCCCAACGTGACACTACGAGGAGCGTTCGTATCTTGCAGATGGTCGAGGACGGCGATCCACAAGCGCAATTGGAAGCGGTCAGTGCGCTTTCGAACGACCATGCTATGGACGATTCGAAGATAGAGGCATGCCCTCAATACGTACGAGATTTGCAACGACAGATGCAAGATCTGCAGAACCTGGTGATCCAACAGACCAGTGCGTCTTCTCCCCCTGGGCCCGAGGGGGCAGCGGCCGCCTGTGTCTCATTGGACGATCCCAGCCTTGACGGACTGGATCCCGATGATCTATGTATGTTAGTCGCCCAGCAATCAAGAGGTAATTCTGGCACGACTGGATGGGCTAGAGATCCTCGAGATCAACAAAAGACGGTTTCATGTCTGTATTGCGGGACACAGGGGAATCACGAGGTGTGCCCACTATAATGGTTCCGTTTGAGTTTGGGGTTCGAACCCACTTCGCGGTGCGACGTTCCGTAATCCACGGTTTGGCACCCTGGTATTTCCGGACACCTCGACGGATCCTTTACGGCAAGAAAAGCTCCCGTCCTGGTGGGCAAGGTGGCAAGGAGGGTCTGGGCAAACCTCAAATTCGGACCAGGGAAACGAGTAGTGGGGGAGCGGGATTGTGATCAGTCCTCGCTCCCTCCTCAGGGTTAACCTGGTCTCTTTTGCTGGTGGGCCCCCAATGGTTCCTCTGTCTCCCACCTTCCCGTACCCACAGGAGTCGCCTTCACATAAAGGTGGACGGTCTGCTCTACTACAGGGGCAAGTGTTTATGTTGACGGACAATGACTTCCTGCAAGACTTTTCTGATTCATCATCGCACTTGGAGGGTAGCCAAAGCGGCTGGACCTGATGGGTTATCCTCCTCATGAATGTCAACATTGGGCCTGTGCGACTGGGGTGGTTCCTAGCGAACCGATTGGATCAGAGGAACCTCCAACCCCTTTACGACAATTCGAGAAACGAGGAAAATCGAAAAAATCGACGCGCAATGATTTTCCTGGTCAAGACACACCCCCCCCCCCCCCCCCTGTGTCTAAGCATCAGCCGGACAGTACGTCCAAACAGTCGAGGAAGTCTCGACTGTCGTTATCTGTTGGGACTCAGGTTTCTTCCCTACGTGGCGACTTGTCCTTACAACAAGCCACTCGAGAAGCCCTTCCTGCGGACTCGTCGACTTCGAAACCCACGAAGAAGGGTCGGTCTCGTGATACGAGCCCCGGGATCCCCCTTCGTCTGGTTCTCGAACTAGAGCCCAAGCGGCCAATTCGAAAACAAAGAGCTTGAAAGCTGACAAGAATCAGCTTCCGAAATTGACTCTTCGTAGACCCAGTGATGGTCAGTGGCAAAACCCGGAGGTGAAAGTGACTCCGCCGTCACCAGATCCTTCGAGTCCTAATTCTCCTGCCGAAAGCCCGCCGATACTGGATCCTTGTGACCTGGATGCCGACATGCTACTGGCATATTGGGACAATTTGGTCGACGCTCATAACGAGTTTCGTAAGGAAGCCCGTAAACTCGAAAATTCCAGCAAGCGGCTCAAAGCGGCAGCTCATATTGCTACCGAACATTTAGTCCAACGCATGGATGAATTTGAAGAAATCCTCGAATCCTATCTTCAGAAACCCAAAGGGTTCACGGCAGCCGACTTGGCTGTTTTGGGCGATAAGGAGAGCGCCGAACCGAATCCGAATCCGACCCATCGAACCGGGTCAAGCAGAAGCAATTTCGGACACTGGTCAGTCGACATCGGTGATACGTATACAGAAGCAACCTATGGTGAGCGATGAGTTGCTGGCCTTGTCGGACGGTATACGTAATGCCGTCCAGCAAGTCGTCGCCGGCGAAAGTGTCTTCTATGTAGAAAAATCTACGAAGATTGCCTTATTCCATGCTCCGTACGTACTCGTCCATATCGGACCGGTGGCAGCCTTAGCGCTGGTGGACACGGGTGCGACTGTGTCACTCATCTCTAAATCATTCTACGGAAAGATCAAGGACTATGTGAAGACCCCTCTGGGCGTTACCTCGTTGTCATCTATTTCAGCCGCAGGTGAAGGCAACCAGTTGACAATCCTTGGTCAGTGCCAAATAACTTTGCGTATGAAGAATCTCCAAACAACCCATTCGTTCTATGTGGTCCCTACCCTTCAACAGGAAGTCCTCCTAGCATTTGACTTCCTGTCCGCACTGGACTTCACGGTTCACCCCCGTGGTGGTTACATTGAGACATCGGCAGCAACCGGTGACCGTGTGTTGTTTCTCAACCGGACTGAACTGCAAGCCATCGCGACGGCTTATGGCATTGAAGTGACCTCTGCGGTAACCTTATGTGTTCGGGAAGGAACGCGAATCCTACCGGCACAGGAGCGCTTTGTCCCAGTTCGGGCCGTACTGAAGAACGGTTCCTATATGGATACGTCCATGCTCGTCTACTATGAACCTGACACGGATGTGATTGAGAATCGCGGTGTGTACCCCCAGCCTGGAGTCCTCGAGGTAACTCCTAATGTTACGTATATTCGGGTATACAATGGGGGCGACCGAATTATCAATTTGCCCAAGGGCGCCAATTTGGGCCAAGCAGTCCCCGTAGCTCAGGTGGATGAGCTCTCTCAAGTGGCATGCGTGATCGAGGGTGGAGCCCCATTGCCCTCGTTTTACCAGCATCGCCGCTGTCGGCTGGACCACCCGGCGATGCAGACGCCCGGTGACCGTCGTGGATCCCGAGAAGCTAGTAGACCTAGTCCTAGCTTGCGCAACTCGAATGTCCAGACTGTCCAACCTCATGAGATGCGCGGAAGTCCTGTTCAGACCGAGTCCGCGGAATTTCGCCAGAAGCACCAGGAAAACCCGCTAGAACAACCGATCCTCAGCCAATACGGCACAGACAACATTGATCACGGAACTGATCTGGAAGAGCACTTCTACGGAGAACCGAAGACCGACCCTCTTACGCCGGGCATCGGTCAGTCTCCGGAAGAAAAGATACGGGATATCGAAGCTAATGTCGATTTTGCCAACATGGACTGCTCAGACGAGCTGAAGCAACAATTCAAAGATTTGCTTCTCGAATTCTACGATATAATTGCCCGCCCTGGAAATCCAGGTCGGACAGACGCCGAACACCATGTCATTGACACTGGAAAAGAGCGTCCCATCAAAAGTCGACCTTATCGTATGAATACTCACCAGAAGGCTGAGGTCGAGAAGCACATCAAGTCGATGCTGGAGGAAGGCGTTTGCGAACCCTCTGCTAGCCCGTGGTCATCTCCTTGCATCCTCGTCGGCAAGAAGGATGGAACCACGCGACTGGTAATCGATTACCGAAGGCTCAACAGGGTCACGAAGAAGGACAATTACCCTCTGCCAAAAATCGATGAGATCATGGATCAACTCAAAGGTACAGCCATCTTTTCGTCAATAGATTTGGCTGCCGGTTATTGGCAGGTAGAGGTAGATCCTCAAGACCGGGAAAAGACAGCATTTGTTTCACATATGGGTCTTTTCGATATGAATGTGATGCCATTTGGGCTTTGCAACGCCCCAGCCACGTTTCAGCGACTCATGGAGAAAGTCCTCACTGGTTTGCCCGTCTATATCGACGATGTGCTGATCCCGTCGCCGGACCTGTCATCGCACCTGGACATGCTCCGGATAGTGTTCCAGAAGCTCCGCGACAATGGGTTGCGGATCAAACTGAAGAAATGCTCTTTTCTTCGGAAAGAAGTCCCTTTCTTAGGGCACATCATATCACAGGAGGGGATTGCTGTCGATCCCGACAAAGTGGCGGCTGTGGCAAAACTGCCTGCTCCTGTTGATGTAAAAGGCGTAAAATCGTTTCTGGGAATGAGTGGCTATTATCGGCGATTTGTTCCAATCTATGCAAAAATTGCTGCCCCCCTCACGGAACTCCTGAAGAAAGATGTCGCATTTCGCTGGTCCACCGCTCGTCAGCAGGCATTTGATGCTTTGAAAAGGATCCTAACTCAGGCGCTGGTTTTGGCTTATCCGGACTTTGATAAAGTCTTCATCATTTCAGTGGACGCCAGCCATAACGGGCTGGGGGCTGTTCTCGAGCAGCCTGTATCTGTGCCTCGCAGCGCCAAAAACCCGGGAGTGGCAAGGACTGTGGTGACTAGACCTGTGGCTTATGCCAGTCGAAGTCTCACTTCCTACGAGAGGAATTATTCTGCAACAGACCTGGAGGGAGCCGGAGCAGTTTGGGCATGTCAAAAGTTTCGGCACTATGTCTCAGCCAAACTATTCAGAATTCGAACAGATCATGTGGCGGTCAAGGACTTACTCAGCAATCGGTACGTTTTGGGTGCTGGTCGTCAGGCTCGGTTCGCCTTACGATTACAGGAGTTCGATTTCATCATCGACTACAGGCCAGGGCGCAAAAACGCAGTCGCTGATGCTCTATCACGTCTACCGTCGCATGAAAAGCCCACCGAGCTAGAAATGGATCTGACCGACGTCATGTACCCGCCGGCCGTCAGCGCCATAACGTCCGAAGCGACGGTAGCCACCTGGAAACGCGCGCAACGGGTAGACCCTGAATTCAGGCCTCTGTTCGATCTCATTGAACGACAGGTTCAACCGGAGGATCCTCAGGAATTGGTGCTCCTGATAAAGCTTCGGCCAATCTACTTCATCCAAGATGGATTGCTGTTTCGATGGCATCTTGATGAGAGGGGTCGTCGTCGGGGCAATGCCTTCAAGGTGATTGCGGTCCCTCAGTGCTATCGTGAAATGATTATGGATGAGGTACACTCTGGCTTCATGGTTGGCGGTCACTGCAGCCACAAAGCCACCTATGCGAGTTTAGCTTCGCGCTATTATTGGTCGACGATGGCGCAAGATCTCGCCGAATATATCAGCACATGCAAGGTATGTGCTAAATTCAATCCAGGACCTATGCGTCCGCAGGCTAGATTGCAAAACGACATTCGTGTCCACCGTCCCGTCGAACTGGTCAGTCTTGATGTTATGCATTGCACAAAAAACCCGACGTTCCGTGGTAATACGTGTATTCTTGTAATCGTGGATCACTTTACCCGATATGCAGAAGCCTTTGCGATGCCTAACGAAACGGCTGAGACGGTAGCCTACTACTACTTTAACGGTTTTGTAGCAAGATGGGGCGTGCCCTCTCACCTATTATCTGACCTTGGGACGAACTTCTTGTCGAAGTTGTTTACCGCTCTTGGCGAGCTTAGTGGATCAAAACTGCAACGAACAACATCTGATCATCCGCAAGCTAACGGCGTTGTCGAAAGGCTGAATAAGACACTCCGTACCATTTTCAGCAAATATGTGGATGCTTACCAGACCAATTGGGATGACCACTTACCGTGGGCGCTTTGTGCTTACTGGACGTCCATTCATAGTTCTGTGGGGGACAGTCCCCATTTCCTCATGACCGGACATGATCTGCGTCTTCCACTGGACACTTTCTTTGACGGTCGAAATGACGAAGTATTACATAACTTTGATCAGTACAAGCGTTCACATCTGTCAGCCCTATATCGGGCGTGGTCTGCAGCACGCCAGGTGCTGGAAGCTTCGGCGCAGAAAAACCGTTTAGCCTTCGCTAAGAAGGTGAATCCGATCCACTACGAGCCAGGCATGTTGGTTATGCGCAAAATCACAGGAGCAGCTCCATCCGGCATGTGCCAGAAGCTTCGTCCGAAGTACGATGGTCCGTATAGGATTCTGGAGAAACTATCGGAAGTGAACTTCAAGATCCAGAGAATTGGAGCCCAGTCAGCACCTGAAATCATTCACATTGAGAAGCTGAAGCCTTACCTTGATCGTCCTGTCAAGAATCAGGCCTTGCGCTTCAACCAGTGAATGCAGGATTACTGCAGCTTCAGACTTGCCGGGCTAAACGCCTTTATTAGGGCCTTGTTTTTCTGTCTTTACACTATACGTATACACGTGTCTTTTTTCTGTCCAATTGAAAAGATCTTACGGTAGTTATGCGTTTGTCTTTTCCGGGTGCATAGGGTAAGTTTCTCCACTATTGATTCGTTTAGTGGGGGACCCCTAAAGTGCATATATACGTATTGTGTCTTTTGCTGTGTACCTTTGCAAGTGTATGTATGTATACGTACGTTTATGCTGGTCATTTTGTAGGCCTCGCAGCCTGCCTTGTCTGCAATTTAACTTGCATTTCAGTCTATACTTATGTCTGCGTGTTCCTTAGTGGCCACAAAATACACGTACCTGCTGGTCCTGCACCTTTTGGGGGAGTGTTTTCTCAAATTTTATAAGTTGGGTGGGTAAAGTTCTACTTTTCCCCTCTCACAACCCATAAATCCACTTATATTATTTGTTTCTAATTCCCCCTCCCAAAAGTTTTTGTTCACTTATGTATATTTATGCACCTTCACCTGTTTTTCGCCCTAATTTGCGGCTTTACGTCTGATTGTATCCTACACTTTTCTGCTATTTTCAGGTCA
>JASAND010019658.1:0-19758 GCA_030248195.1 Trissonchulus latispiculum | reverse complement strand
ATGGGTTATATTTGGGCAGGTATACGGATATCTCAATTTCAACAAAACTTTCGTTGTTCCCAATATTTTTGCAAAACCACAAACTTTACTTATCTTCCCGTCAGATCTTCCTAACATATATATAACTACTGTAGAGCTGCATCATAAAAGTTATGGGTTTCATAAAGAGTGGGCAACAGTAAAAGGCAATGTCAATGTTCTTTCCAAAAATTCGAAGAGAGACGAGTGAGACCTTCGAAGTGAGACGAGAGAATTAATACTGCGTCCATTTCAACTGGATTCACAGTACAAAAGGGAGCAAACAAACTGAGCTTGAGAAGGAACGTTAAATTTAATCCTGTGCTTAAAACCGCTACTAAACGATACCAAGACTACATAATAACTAAGAGTGTGAGAAGCGTCCCACTCTTAGTTATTAGGCTGCAGACATCATCTGCACAATAACGGTCTATCACCCCCACAACTGAGTACCTAGTGACCCCCTCCCTCACAACTGAGTACCTAGTGACCCCCTCCCTCACAACTGAGTACCAGCACTCGCTTGTATGTTTACATGTTGAAGCACAAAAGTGGCCAGCTGCTGATAGAATGTTTTGGCTTCAACATGTAAACATACAAGCAAGTGCTGGTACACAATTGTGTACCTGGTACTCAGTTGTGGGGGGTCACTAGGTACCTTCAGTTGTGGGGGGTGGGAAACTGTTGTTATTGTGCAGATGATGTCTACATGCAAATAACTAAGAGTCAAAAAAAAAAAACACTCTTAGTTATTTTGAACTCTTAACTACTAACTAGCTTGAATTTCAACATAGATCTAAGATCTACATATCAAATCAAACAAGTACTACTTTTTACTTGCAAGAATTCACACAATGACATGATAAATTGACAAAAATGGACGACAGTTTACGATATTCCAATACAGGGCAACAAAAACAATTTGCAGTCTATACAGTACAAATACACTGCTTTCGTATCAAAAGTGGATTCCGCTGAAATTGTGTTGGTTGGCTGGGTCATAGGTCATATTTCCGCCTGCCTTGGAGAGTGCCCGCCAGGACTTGAACCCTCGGGACCCCCAGACTCGAGTTCGGGCCGTTCTTGCCGCTGAGCTACGGCCACGATGAAAAAACAGGCTTGAAAATATTTAAGAAATTGTTTTTGGGTCGGAAGACAATTGATCAAAGAAAGGGCCACTTTACATCCGTCGGTTTGGAAAATATGCCCATTGAAAGTGTATGTCTGTGTGTGTGTGTTTGTGTGTGTGTGTGTGTGTGTGTGTGTGTGTGTGTGTGTGTGTGTGTGTGTGTGTGTGTGTGTGTGTGTGTGTGTGTGTGTGTGTGTGTGTGTGTGTCTGTGTGTGTGCCGCTTATGTTTTATACGTATGCCTTTTATATTTCCAATCACGGTAATAAACCCATAAAACTGTTGTTGGAACAAGTCTCACACACCATGGTTATGTACGCTGGTGACGGTTATTTATAACTAACAGCTTGAAAGTCGGACTAAACATTTTCACATCATTTGGGTTAAAAGCCCAGAAGAAACCAGGCGTCCGATACCCAAAAAAACTAAAAAGAATAGGAAAATTTGACATGAAGTATATACACAACAAGGGTTCTATACATATTCTCAGCTCAGACAAGAAATAAAAATGTTCCTCTAATGTATGAAAAAGTAACATGGGTCATGGTGAAGTTGCAAAATCAAGAGAGGACTAGTCTTTAAAATGCTTTTGGGGGCAACTTCGAAACGAGAAAATAATAAATTAATAATAATAATAATAATAAATTATACGGTACAAAATCTCATACGGTACGTAACATATACATGTACTAACAAAAATAGTTCACCTCGCCAAAGGTTTCATTTTGATAACCAACTTGATCACTTTTGGAGACTTTCATTTATTTTTTGACCCCAGCCAGACCCCGTGGGGTTGGGACCTTCACCCACAGGACAAAAGGACCACTTTTTGTGGGTGGTGTAATAACAAAAGTTGTTCACCTCCCCACGTGCTTTTGATTACAGAGGGGGTTGAGGAGGGATGGAATTAAAAATAGCAGCCGTTTTTATGCGAATCTGAGTCAGTAAAAGCGTGCGTTTAACAGTTTTCTGAGCGGATATTCATCTGAGGGGGGCCTAGCGGGGGGAGCGGCGCCGCGTGGGAAGGGATGGAATTTAAAATAGCAGACTCTTTTTTGCGAATCTGAGTCAGTACAAGTGTGTGTTTAACCCAGTTTTCTGAGCGGATATCCATCTGAGGGGTGTGGAGTGGGGTAGCGGCGTCGCGTGGGTACGGATATAAGCTAAAATAGCAGACTCCTCTATGCGAATTTGAGCCAGTAAAAGTGTGTATTTAACCGAGTTTTCTGAGCGGATGTTCACCTGGGGGGGGGGGGCGGTAGCGACGCCGCGTGGGGAGGGATAGAATTTAGAATGGCAGACTTTTATGAGAATTCAAAAAAATTGATTTTGGACCGGTCCGGACCCTGGTCAGGGCGCCTCAGGCCGCTGGGACAACCTTGGAGGGGTCCTCTAATGAGAAAAATGTTCGCCTCACCAAGGGCTTTCAATTGTTACCAAACTTGAAAACTTTTCAAAAAAATCGATTTTGGACCGGTCCGGACCCTGGCCAGGGCGCCACAGGCCGCTGGGTCCACTTTGGAGGGGTCCTCCAGTGACAAAAAATGTTCGCCTCACCAAGGGCTTTCGTTTGATACCAAACTTGGCCATTTTTGGAAAAACCGATTTTTGACCATTTTGGACCGCTCCGGACCCTGGCCAGGGCGCCATAGGTCGCTGGGTCCACTTTGGAGGGGTCCTCCAGTGACAAAAAATGTTCGCCTCACCAAGGGCTTTCGTTTGATACCAAACTTGGCCACTTTTGGAAAAATCGATTTTTGGCCATTTTGGGCCTTATCCACGGTGCGGGCCCTTGGCCAGGGCGCCACAGGGGTCCGGCCGGTACCTACTATAGCCTATGTTGTAGTGCTCCCGCAGCCCAAGCCACACGCCCAATATGAAAGCTCTACCTGCTGCGGATCTTTCTATGGAAGAGGTTAGGAAATAGGAAAAAGGAGGTATAGGAAAAAGGAGGGTATAGGAAAAAGCCAGCCATGAGGAGGTTTTTTCGACCACCACCTTTTCGACGCATAATCTATCTCTATAATCTAGATACACTATAGTAAAGGTTCGAAAAATACAACGGCCGGGTCCGAAAAAAATACACCCGCCCTAAGTCGGGCTAGAAGCTACGGAGCCCAGCCAAACTGTACCCCATAAAAGCGCAAGCTTATTTATATCCAGCCATGGTATGACCGTTGCCCCAAGGCCCCGCACTCACGCAGGGTGAGGTCTCAAAAATGGTACTATGAAACAGTTGGTTTTCAACTTTTGGATCAGCTGGCAACTTTTTGGCTCTTGTTCGCTACAGTAAAGCTATAGTAACACCTATTGTTTTAACATATATACGTACCGTACACATCAATTACCGTACATGACAACAAAACTATCCCACGTACGTACGTGTTGCAGTAGTAATAGAAAAAACATACAAACCAACAAAAGTCATACACATGACGTATTATTATTATTATTAGTATTACATGTATACATGTATACATGTAATACATGTATACATGTATTACATGTATAATTACGTGTATATGCAACAAAAATAAATTATCTTTATGTCATGTTATAGTCCCACAATTAATTCTACAACAATAATAGTATCAGCAGTTCGCGGTTCCACCATAGAAGTTATGAGACTAGTCCAAGGGGAGGGGGGAGGGGGGGTCTCCAGTGATTCTAGGACAGATGAAAAGATTTCTAAACCTCCCGCATGGCAACGGCCAGTTTGAGGCCCATAAGCGGAATATTCGGGTAGTTTGAGATAGTTGACACAGGTCATGACTGAGGGCAGGAACCGCTCCGGGTCCTCCAGGGAGTCCAGGCTTCGACGGACCACGGTCAGTGGCGGATTCAGGCTGCGAAATCCTACAAAAAATAAATAATAATCATCAGGAGGGCTATCTATATAAACAGTTTTAACAGTTTTTGGAGTCTTTTCCCGGACCCCCCCCACATACTGTGCTAAAATTTGAACTTAGCGTGGTCAAAGACATTTACCCAGACCAAATTTCAGCTCGATTGACCAACTTCGATCAATTTTAGCACTGGGGTGGGAGGGGGGTAACCTGGAATCGAAAAGACACCCCAACTTTTATGACGTCTATAATGGGCTTATTCTAGGGAATTTTTCTTGCGGGGCTCTTTGGGTGGGCCCTCGTGGGGCGAGTCATTTGGGGAGGGGGGCAAAATTATTTTTCTAAAACCTGCTAAAACATTGCGCTATTTTTATAGCAATCGCCAAAAAAGTTAGTTTTTGGTGCAAAACTAGCGCTGAAATAAGCAAAAATCGACTAAAAATGCCCGGCGAAGCAGGAAAAGATACCAATACGAGCTCGCACACGTAAATTTATCATCACAGAATCCGTATATATTCATCTGAACTTATCCATAGTGCTCTCACTCAGTTTCGAAGTTCACGCGAATAGGATGGACGGAGAAAGTGCCTGTTCCACGCAGCAACATGACCCGACAGCCGTCCCTATTCGGCGCTGAACCTAGTTTCTATCGTTTTCAGCGCCGACTGCATTCCCTATTCGGAGCTGAACTCTAGTGTACAGTAGGGCGGTGATGCCCTACTGTCATATTTTATTATTATTTAAAAAGATTCTTTGTCCAAAATTAGTCCGAACTTATGTACCTAGTTTTTGTTGAAATTGCCCCGATAGCTCACAATTTGTGTTTGAAATAATGTAATTGTATGCGTTTTTGCAAAGATAGATCAGCAATTTGTCATTTTGGTTTCGAAATCTTCTCAAAAGTCTATCTAAAATTTGATTGGCTGGCCAAGTCACGTGTGATCACGTGATTGCACGTTCTTTCGTTACTTTGAAAAAGGCCAGTCAGTCTTACGTTTGCGCTTGTTTTAGACGGTCGGTTTTCAGTTTTCTCTGGCTCAATTATATGCTATTCAAGTCTTGTTTTACTGAATTTTTGGGGTCCCTCAGAGTCTTGAACGTCGGGTTAGACAAGTAAAGACCACCCTATCTGGTGAAAGGTTTGGGTGGGGGACACCCAACTTGGCTATCGGGGCTCAAGTATTTCTGTACTGTCAATTACTTTATGATCTGTTCCTGTATATTTCTGCGATTCATGCCATCTGGAAATTCCTGTACTTAGTAAGTGTGGTCCAACTTTATTGTCAATAAATCCCCCCCTCCAGTTTTTATTAAATATTATAATACGGCCACTTGGCCTTTGTGTAATTTAGCTAAGTTTAGTTGTTTTAGTTCGGTAAGTAGGATATCTAAGGCTTAGGTTTTGGGGTAACGTAGTGGGAGTGAGAATAAGTTTCACTGCTATCTGGCGTGTTTAATTGGCGAGGCTTGTCGAGGTCGGCCTGGAAATTCATCTCCAGTCCAGGTTGCGTATCCAGCCTAAAGCGCACAGCACCCCAGTAAAGTTGTTTGGTCGCCCATCTATCTATTCCTTGGGGCCAAATCTTTACACTAGTTTCTATCATTTTCAGCGCCGACTGCATTCCCTATTCGGCGCTGATCCTAGTTTCTATCATTTTCAGCGCCGACTGTCAAGTATATATACGTATATATGTATTGGCATTTTTCCGCCCTTCCTTCTTTCCCTATTCTAGCCATTGCATGCCCGTCTAGGGCATTTTTCCCCACTTGTTTCTAGCATTTTTCCGCTGTAGCGCAACTTATTGCCTCGCTCAAACTCTCTGTTTTCCATCATTTTTCCGCTGTAGCGCAACTTATAGCCAGGCTCAATCTCTTCACTCGAACTAAGGTAAACCACACGACAAGGAAGCCGGAGTCGGTTCCCTGGCAGTCAAAAAAGCTGCTAAACCCCTGGTCAGGGCGCCACAGGCCGCTGGCTTCACTTTGGAGGGGTCCTCCAATGACAAAAAATGTTCGTCTCACAAAAGGGCTTTCATGGCTACTCGTCGATCTAATATATAATTCTGTTTCGGATAGTTTTAGTGTGTATTAATTTGAAATAACGGACTCGGTTTGTGATGGTAAGAAGTTCTTACCACCTTTGCTTACTTTGTTTTTTCCCATAAATGAAGTCTACATTTTTTCCAAAACTGGTCTAATGTTCAAAAATTTGCCGGCTTCGCCGGAGATTTTTCTTAAAATGGGTATTTTTATTTTAAATCAGGGTATTTTAGAGAACGTTTTTTGTCTCCCACCGGGGAAGGGGGGGGGGGTTGTCGCGGTGCGTGGGGTACGGAAAATTTGAAAAAACGCAATTGCTTCTACATCAGAAAACGTTTACAGACGGGTTATCGGAAAAGAGGATGTCGGGGTGCCGAACTCTCACCGGGGTGGGGGGGGGTCGTCGCGGTGCGTGGGGTTCGGAAAATTTGAAAAAACGCAATTGTTTTTTCATCAGAAAACGTTTACAGAAGGGTTATCGGAACAGAGGATGACGGGGGGCCGAACCCCCAAGGGGGGGGGTCGTCCCGCTGCGTGGGGTACGGAAAATTTGAAAAAAAACGCAATTGTTTCTTCATCAGAAAACGCAGAAGCAAAGCAAAAGCACAACAGAAATAAGACAAAATGCAGTGCAATACCACACCTTAGCAGCCAGTATTTATTAAATAAAACTAATAAAAGCAGATAAAGTGGGATTTGAACCCGCGATTCCCGGATTAACGATCCAATCACAGTGCAAACTGAGCTATCCAATCCAAAGCACGAGTGGCTATTCAAGCTAAAAGATAGCTCTCAAGCCACTTGCTAAGATGCTTAATGAACCGAACCAAAGAATAATAGGAGATTTTTGCATTTAGATTTTTAGAAAGAATTTCATGCTCGCAGAAATAAATTTCTCTGCAGAATGTAGAAAAATCAAAAGAAATTCCACCAGCTCATACAATAACGCAGAGTCGACGTATAAATCTACTACTAGGCGAACCTTGGTTCTCAGTGGCACAAATTCCGCAAAATTTTTCTCATAATAGTCATCCAGAGCACGCATATATTTAGAGTAGGAGATCAGCCAGTTGATACTGGGAAAATGCTTGCGCTGGGCCAGCTTCTTGTCCAGACCCCAGAAGACCTGAACAATACCCAGGGTGGCTGCCGTTACAGGATCGGCAAAGTCACCACCTGGCGGGGAGACACTGAAAAATGAAATTGAAAAACATCAATCAATCAAAAACACGTCAAAAAATATAACAGCAAGCGTCAGGCAGGCAGGGTCAGATATCTGCTACATCTCCAAAAAATGGTACGTCAAAAAGAGTAAGTATGACAGTGTACTGTATGTACATAGGGATAGTTTTTATAAGTAACATCCGACTAGGAGAAAAAGCATCCGTATAGATTTTCGGAAAATTGACACTTCCACCTAACCAAGCATGGCGGCACATGTCTTAACCCAAAAACAAGGATTAAGCGACCGTACCCATGTACGTGACGCAAATAGTCGAAAACTCTCTACCGTAAGAGTATGACTGCGAGTTTAAATCAATCTAACGAGGTCTATTTTAGAGCCTTCGATTGTATGTAATTTTCTTTTATTTGATTTGCATACTAATAAACCAGTAACGAAAAAGAAGACCTGCGGGGGATCAAAGTTGCCCCCATCAATGAAGGAAGGGCCCACCCAAAACGGGGGGGGGGCAAAATTTTTGCGAATTTTAACGGTTTTTTGCGTAAAAACTGCCAAAATCCCCCAAAAAGACCAACTTTAGGTGCTTTTACGTCAAGCGAAAGCAAAAATCTCGCCAGAAACCGGAAAGTTTTTAAACTTTGTATAAAAACGGTAAAATGTTGCAGGTAACGAGAGGTCAAAATTTTTGAGGGGGGACTTCCCCCAACCCCCCCCCCCCACAGCGTACTAAAAATTGTACAACGATGAGTCCTCCTGATATCAAGAGTGCAACAAGAGTCACCCTCTCTGCTATGAGCTCGCGAATCATGCACTGCGCGCTAACGGCCCACCCCCCGCAATTGCGTACCTAGTGGACCTCCCCCGCCAAATCAGTACCTAGTACACAAATTCGTATGCTCCCTCATTTCTACAGAGGCACAGAGACACCCCCCCCCCTGCAAATGTGACCTATCATTTTTGTTGGCTGGATCTGCTTTGCGGGAGGGGGGTGCCTTCCTATGGAAATGAGTGAACATAGTGCGGGGGGGGAGAGGGTGACCGTTAACGCGCACAGCATGACTTGCGCGTTCATAAGAGAAAGTGTGACGCTTGTCACACTCTCATTAATTATGTACTCTTGCTGATATTCACCAAGTTCACTGCGCTATACCAACAGTTACAAACGAAATGTATTCAAAATTGTCGTAGTCTTTACGGAAAAACTACTGATTGCAATTTATATAATAGTAGTCTTACGCTCCGACAATGGTAACACTGCCCTCCCGTTCCGGGTTTCCGAGGCACTTGACGCGACCAGCGCGTTCGTAGAAGGAGGCAAGTCGAGCCGCCAGATAAGCAGGAAAACCACCGTCTAAAATAAAAAAAACAAATGAAAATACAAGGAAAGAAGTAATCCAAGAAGACATAGACGACCAGAAATTTCTCTCAAGGCTTCAGCCCAACGATAGGTACTGTCTGCCATCATGGCCACATTATAGCCCATATCACGGAAATACTCAGACAGGGTAATTCCTAAATGAATAGAAACAAAAATTAAAGCAAAAAACAAAACTTCGGGAAGGAAAAAATTTTGTGAAGGATTGGCAAACTCATCAAAACTGTTTTTACAGACCTGTATACGAAGGGACGACAAAACGAAATTTTAGTTGATTTTTAGTCCAAAATTCTGCCAAAAAGTCCATTTTCCCAAATGTGGATAAAGTTTACGAGATCATTAGCACAGCGACAATTTTACCGATTGGTAATAAAAATCCCGAGGACAAAACGTATACAACACCGCTTAAAACATGCTGCGTATACACCCCTGCTTAAACCGCCAGCAGCACCAAATTAAATACAACATTTCTATTACCAGTTTAATCACAACCTGTGCAATTAATTAACAATCGTAAAAAGTAATACACAATGGACGGAAGCCATGACATATAGTCAAGCGGGAAAAAAAACCCACTTTTTTTTTCTTGGACCAGAACTTTCGACTGGTTTGGGTTAGCACGACCTTGATACTATATTTAATCGGGGTTTGCCCTAAGCGTTCGAATGAGGTATAGTTTGTCTCTCTAGACCCTGCCGTTATGGAGAAATTAAAGTTTTCCGTGCCGGGAAAAAAAAACCCAATGCGGGAAAAAAAACCCATCGGCGGGGAAAAAAACCCACCCGGATTTTTTGCTGGAAGCGTGCCAGAACAATTTTGACGGTGCCATTCGAAAGAGCGGGTTGTTTTTAGTAGGTCTACATCGAAAAATACCAACATTTTTGAAAAATTTCAGAAAAAATTGAATTTTGAAAATTTTGTATGTTTAACACGTAAACATAGGTAAATTTTGGAAATTTTTTAAAAGTGTTTATTTTTGGCAGTTTAAGCATCCTATCGTGTAGAAAACGTGTTTTTCCTGTATTTAGAGCCAAACTAGACCCATTTTAAGGCAAAAATAAGCATTTTTGGCCAATATTGAAATTTTGGCTTGAAATGGCACCATGTCCGATTTAGACCCCTGGACCACCCATAACAGAACGAACCCGGGTAAAACCTATACCAACTTAATCTATAGGCTCTATTAAACAAATGTATGTATTAGTTTGACCTTTCCTGCTAACGGTTAGAAAAATATTCAATTTTGAAAAGTGGGTTTTTTTTCCCCGCCGATGGGTTTTTTTTTTCCCGCCAACTCTAGGTCACCCCCAGGTCGCACCGGAGGGGTTAGAGCAGTGTGGCATATATCATCATGAAGCCCAACAGATGCCCTACACATACATACTATCCGCTTTGGTCTAGGTCTTGCCAGTAGTTCAGGGTGGCCAGCCAAAGTTTGCCAAATTTCGGCACTTGGACGGACCAAAATTTTCGAAAATTTCAAAGTCCCAAAAAATTTGCAGGGAAGCAGTGGGAACAACAATAATGCAGCCTCTAGGGTTATTTTTGACGCTCTTCAAGATAGGCTATTAAAATCCTATATAGCTCATACCGGTAAGCCCACACTGGAGGTGGGTTTTTTTTTCCCGCATATTAAAATGGGTTTTTTTCCCCGCTTGACTATACCAGTATAGATGGAGGCTTCTCGAGCAGCCACAGGCATGTTGGAAGTGTTGGCCACCAGAGCAGTGCGTTTCATGATGGACTCTACCCGACCCTCAATCTCCGTGGTTAGCTAACACAACAAAATATACTGGTATAAAAGGTGGAGCACAAACAACAATTACAACAAACGACTAATAAACCAAGGGCCTTAGAGTAGACCCTTTTGACTAAAGAGTGAAACTCACTCCTTTTCACAAAGGAGGAAAACAGTCAAACTTGAGTGGAGTTAACTTTAACTGAACTTTGACAAGTTAAAGAAGTTAATGTGAACTCTACTCTACTCTACTATAACCCTTTCATGAAAAGGCCCCAACAGACTTAATTCTAGTCAAATTATTTCACCCGCCTTCAGCTCAGTCTCATAATAATTGTGCCACAGACCTCACAAACTGTCACAAATACAGATCACTGACATTTTTATACCACGCCTATCGCAAATGGACATACATTATGTCGGAACCAATTTTACAGAGAATCTCTAATTTTGCCCAAAAATAATGAGTAATATTCACGTAGAAATGGTAACTCCTGTCACAAAATCCTCAATTTGGGCGCGCCATACGATACGGGTTTTCCAAACTCAGCCCACTTCACTGAATATGGCTCAATTGGGTGGAGGATCTAAAACCGTAGGGCTCGAAGCCCGCCAGGTGCCCGATTTTTCAGGTAAGTACCTACCTCAGGAAAATCTCTCAATACTTCCGTCATCTCGTTACCACGCTCTCCACAGCCCACATAGATGATGACATCAGAGTTACTGTATTTACTCAAGGACTGTGAGATGACAGTTTTGCCACAGCCAAAGGCTCCTGGTACGGCCGTTGTACCGCCCTGTACGCATCTGAAATCAGAAACTATGACATAAAAATGAATGTCATCTATGTATAAAATTTAAAAACTAGTAAAATAGCACAATTTCATAAAAAGCGTTCGGAAAGCAGGTAAAGCTGAAAACATCGCAACAAATCTCTAGTATCTTATCGCAAAGCAGTATATACCTTTGTGCAGACTTTACATAGCCTGGCCTTTTCTCGGACCAAAAATTTGTGAGGAGGAAGTCTGGAGGGGTGGAGCGCACCCACCGATTTCGGGGGAGCAAACTTTTTTCAAAGAATGCTAACAAAACAGCTACTTTTTGCAGCTGAACTCAAAATTCAACCAATTTCAGATTGAAATAGCTAAAAATGATAACAAATGCCTAAAAATGCGGGGACGCCTGAAATGTTTAGAAAAAACCCTATTTTACGGGCACTTTTAGGTTCTGGGGGAAAGCGGTCTGGAGGGATTAATTTCCGGGGGGGGGGGGGGAATCACCCTCACCCGCTGTGCCTGCAGAAAAAAAGACAGCATAGCGTATTACAGAACGGAATACATCACAACCTAAATTTGAGTAGAGACGCACCGGGGCCGCCATAACCGTGGCCAAAAAATCTGGGGCCCAATTCAATAATTTTAAGTTGAACACAAAATTAAAATCATTCATTATAATTCATTAAAAATTATTCATTAAAATCGATAAGAAAACAACCAATATGTAACAATTTAATACACTATTGATTCTCAAAATTTCAAAATGCTGACCAAAAATGGCTATTTTTGCTCAGTATTGGCCAGGCCCCTGTTGGATCCCTGATCTACGAGCGCAAAAAACCTCCGTCACGTACGGAAATAGGGCATCCAGAACACGCTGTCCAGTCAACAATGGATGATTTCCGGCCAGCTTCTCTGAGGTAGGTCGAAGGGTTCGCACAGGCCAGATTTGCAGCATCGTGTGCTTGGTTCGCTCACCGTCAAACTCTGTTTCCAGCACCACATCCTAAACAAACACAAAAAAAATAATCAAAACTTACGCAATTCTGTCTGATCACAACATATGAATTACTGATCCACTAGCACTTTTTCAGGGTTTTAAAAGTGGGGGCCTCTCTAGGGAGAGGGGCTTCCGAAAAGTGGGGGGGGGGTTAGTTAGTATTAAGCGGAAAGCGGAAAGCGGAAAGTTAGTATTAAGGTAAAAACGCTTAACGTTTTAAGCTGAAAATGAACTTACAAGTCTATAAATTTGCTAAAAATTGAGAATATTTTCGAAAATTTAGTCTAAAAAACTTAACTTCTCAACACTTTTGTATGATTCCCAAAACAGTGGGTGGGGAGGCTCAGAAAAGTAGAGGTAGAGGTGAACCGAAAAGTGGGGGCCTCCACCTCTCCTCCACTAAAAATGCCAGGATCCACCCGCTCGGTAGTGTTTACTTCGTTGTCTGGTGGTAACTATACAAGTGGGAAAAATGCCGTAGACGGGCATGCAATGGCTAGAATAGGGAAAGAAGGAAGGGCGGAAAAATGCCAATACATACGTATATATACTTGACAGTCGGCGCTGAAAATGATAGAAACTAGGATCAGCGCCGAATAGGGAATGCAGTCGGTGCTGAAAATAATAGAAACTAGGGTTCAGCTCCGAATAGGGAATGCAGTCGGCGCTGAAAACGATAGAAACTAGGTTCAGCGCCGAATAGGGACGGCTGTCGGGTCATGTTGCTGATTGGAACAGGCACTTTCTCCGTCCATCCTATTCGCGTGAACTGCTCAGCACGAGTCGCTTAAAGGAGAAATTACCATACAATTGTACAGCGTAAACAACTCAGCCCTTGGAAATGGACAGTAAAACTTCATAGTATGGATCTGTTGCTCAAACTATAAAATTCATAGCCCCTTTTTAGCTTAGACATAGGGCTTCCAATCACACGGCTACGAATAGAAAGACGTTGATAGAACTACCTTTTATTAAAACTCTTCTTTCTTTTACTTCTACCACGGCTTTAGTTATTGTTTATGTATTAATATCCATATATCTATTATTTATTTACGAAAATAGAGTTATCTTGAAAAACAGTAACAGTAATAGTAAATTATAGAAACAATTAAAACCGTCATTTGCAACCTAACACCTCGTTATGGTTGAAAATACTGTTAGTGAAGGTATACATCTCAATTTATTCTCAACACGCACAGCCCGAGATAGCACAAAAAATAGGACACAAAAAATAAGACACCATTTTAGATCAGGAACTTCGCCAATACGAGCTCGCACACGTAAATTTATCATCACAGAATCCGTATATATTCATCTGAACTTATCCATAGTGCTCTCAGTTTCGAAGTTCACGCGAATAGGATGGACGGAGAAAGTGCCTGTTCCACGCAGCAACATGACCCGACAGCCGTCCCTATTCGGCGCTGAACCTAGTTTCTATCGTTTTCAGCGCCGACTGCATTCCCTATTCGGAGCTGAACTCTAGTTTCTATCATTTTCAGCGCCGACTGCATTCCCTATTCGGCGCTGATCCTAGTTTCTATCATTTTCAGCGCCGACTGTCAAGTATATATACGTATATATGTATTGGCATTTTTCCGCCCTTCCTTCTTTCCCTATTCTAGCCATTGCATGCCCGTCTAGGGCATTTTTCCCCACTTGTTTCTAGCATTTTTCCGCTGTAGCGCAACTTATAGCCTCGCTCAAACTCTCTGTTTTCCATCATTTTTCCGCTGTAGCGCAACTTATAGCCAGGCTCAATCTCTTCACTCGAACTAAGGTAAACCACACGACAAGGAAGCCGGAGTCGGTTCCCTGGCAGTCAAAAAAGCTGCTAAACCCCTGGTCAGGGCGCCACAGGCCGCTGGCTTCACTTTGGAGGGGTCCTCCAATGACAAAAAATGTTCGTCTCACAAAAGGGCTTTCATGGCTACTCGTCGATCTAATATATAATTCTGTTTCGGATAGTTTTAGTGTGTATTAATTTGAAATAACGGACTCGGTTTGTGATGGTAAGAAGTTCTTACCACCTTTGCTTACTTTGTTTTTTCCCCTAAATGAAGTCTACATTTTTTTCCAAAACTGGTCTAATGTTCAAAAATTTGCCGGCTTCGCCGGAGATTTTTTCTTAAAAATGGGTATTTTCATTTTAAATCATGGTATTTTTTAGAGAACGTTTTTTGTCTCCTCCCGGAGAGGGGGGGGGGGTCGTCGCGGTGCGTGGGGTACGGAAAATTTGTAAAAACGC
This sequence comes from Trissonchulus latispiculum, assembly GCA_030248195.1. NCBI lineage: Eukaryota > Metazoa > Nematoda > Enoplea > Enoplida > Ironidae > Trissonchulus > Trissonchulus latispiculum. The sequence goes on along the minus strand of JASAND010019658.1, from coordinate 5,406 downwards.
AATTGTTTCTTCATCAGAAAACGTTTACAGACTGGTTATCGGAAAAGAGGATGACGGGGGGCCGAACTCCCACCGGGGAGGGGGGGTCGTCGCGGTGCGTGGGGTACGGAAAATTTGAAAAAACGCAATTGTTTCTACATCAGAAAACGTTTACAGACGGGTTATCGGAAAAGAGGATGTCGGGGTGCCGAACTCCCACTGGTCAATAGGCCCCATAGACCGTAGTGACCACTGGTCACTTCCCTCGATTTCGGCAATATGCCCATTGAAACGAGCGTAGTCGATTTACTGTATGTGCCCCCAAACAAAACGCCGAAAAACGCCATTTTAAGGGGTTTGACCACTGGTCAATAGGCCCTATAGACCGTAGTGACCACTGGTCACTTCCCTCGATTTCGGCAATATGCCCAATGAAGCGAGCGTAGTCGATTTACTATATATGCCCCGAACCAAAACGCCGAAAAATGCTGTTTATAGTGAGTTTTCCCTCCTTTGACCCTGGGCGAGGAACCATGGGAGCCATGCTGAACAGTGGTCATTTCGGGCGGTATCGGCAGTATGCTCATCGCTTTCAGCAACCCCGATTTACTATATATATGTGCGTACCACCCCAAGGTCGAAAAACGCCATTTTTAGTGACTTTTGGACTATTTCTAGTAAAAGTGGGACCTAGAAACTTTTTGTGAAACAGGTGAAAAAATGCAAAGTTTGGGCCCATCTCCTGAAAGCTGCAGAGCGAAATTAAAAAATCCCCCTCGTTACATTCCGCGCATAGTCCGAAATATTCAAATAAAACATACCAAACCGATCTAGCTGCTAACCTGTGAAAAAGCGTCGATCACAACCGAAGTGCCAAAATAGCGAAAGTCCGACTTTGGGGCCTTGGCACAGAGCCAAAATTGGCAGTGTACCAAAATGACCAAAAAAGGTTGCATGGGAGGAACCTGCCTACCAACATATAATAGTAGTATAGGACCAAAATGCCCATATCGTTCTAACACTGCGCTGACATAAGCACTTCCGAAAAGCGTTATTAACCGAGAAAAAAACAAACTCACGGTAACTCCCGCCTAGTGCAAAATTTCGAAGTTCGGAATTTTAACCAGAAGTACGTATGGTGGTACTTGTAGTACTACTCGAGTACTTTACGATCACTAGCGTAGATACGGGGGGGGGGCGCCCGCCCCCCACCCCCTAAATGGTTTTGCCCCCCTGAAAAACTGCTGCCCAAGATTGGTTCACAAACTTCACTTCACCTAACTCCTCTCTCGTACCTGCACCTAATTTATGTGTTTACTTTTGACAGGAATTGGAAACATGTTCAACAAAACTCTGCAGTAGATGTATCAATAAAGCAAAAACACAGAAACTAAGCTAGGAAACACCGCACCATGCATAGGCAATCTCTTTCAGCCAGTTGGGAATATTTCTTGTCAAAATGACCAGCTGGTCCTGCAGCTGTCGGTTGGCTTTGGCCGTCAGCTTTCCATTGACAAACTCGGCGCGAGGCAGAATGGGTCCATAGTGAGGGCAGAGCCCTATCGCGATAGAGGGTCCACCAGTACTGATTGAGACTGTGCAACACTCGGAGGCGTTCCAGACATTCCAGGGAGGGATCACCCTTCAGCGGGCTGGCGGAGTCTTCCAGTAGCGGGCTGCGGGCCAAGTGGTCCTCCAGGGGGTTCAGGGGTAGCGGGTAGCGACCCTCTGAAATAGGAAAATAGACATAGAAACCAAATTTCAGCAGCAATCAGCATACATCTACATAGCAAATTGATAAAAATTTATGCACAACAGTTCTGGTACGTAGTTATCTGCTGCAGTGAAAATCTAAACTTTTCTACCAGCGGCAAAATATTTTCGTAACAAAATAGTATATATACTGGGCTTATTCTAGGAAATTTTTCTTGGGGGTTCTCTGGGGGGGCCAGGGGGGCGAGTCATTCTTGGGGCGGCGGGGCGAAAATTTTTCTAAAGTTTTCTAAAAACATGATAAAAATTGTGCTCTATTTTTATAGTAATCGTCAAAAAAGTTCGTTTTTGGTGCTAAAATAGTACGTATATACTTAAACAGGCAAAATCGAATAAAAGTCTAATAAAAAATAAAATATTTTGAAAATGTGGCCTTCTGAGCGATTGTTTCAGGGCAAAAGTTGGTACCAAAAGGGGCGCCCACTTTTGGGAGGGGGCGAGGTTTTTGGGGGGGGAGGGTGTTTATGGGCCGCCCTCCACTAGAATAACCCCAGTAATAGCATCTGAGTACGAGCATGATCCCCTGAAGACCGACGAATGATTATTCACAAACCCCTGAAAACGATGTAACTATGAACAATTTGTATCAAGCAAACTGAAAATCAAAAAAAGAAGAAAAGAGAAGATAACAATATATTATGTCTGACCAGTCCATAGTGGATCCGACTTTGATCCCTTTCCATGCGGAGGCGGAAGCGAACTTTCCACCCGAATTGGTCCCAGAGCCGCCGCGGAGACCCGCAGAAGAAGGTGCCGCTGCGGAAGCGGCGGAGGAGGAATTGGACGGTGGGACACCACCACTGCCACCACTCGTCTTCTCCGGAGACTTCCCTGCCATCCCACCGTCCAGCGAAGTGCCCTCCTTGGACGGATCTGGACAACTGCGATACCTAAAACACGACACACAAACGCAAACAAAATACTGGAAGAAGCTAGGACAGTACATAATGGAGGAAACAGGGGCACACACTGGGGCAGAAATATTACTACTGTACACACTTTTTCATTCAAAAACTTGTGTAACAAAATCATCCTCTGGGCACAGAATGAAACGAAATTAGAGGTCTGTTGCTGCACCAGTAAGAGATCAGGCGGAATAGCACTTCTGAAAGGCCACACACTTAACGATTATAGGCTTTTCTATTCAGCAAAAGGTTTTACAGATACAGGGTGATAGCTATTCGCTCAGATTCGGGAAAATTAATTAATAACTCATTGAATCTGCTCAGCCATACAATACACTACAAATCATCATCGCGATAGCCAACCAAATTACTCTACCTCCTACCTCCAGTGATGAACATAGAAAACCTATGGGATACGAAGTGAGACATCCGTCTGTTTCTGAATTCTCAAAACGTTTTTGTTGGTATAAACTCAAATTTGGTATATATATATGAGAATCATTTGGACACTTTTAGCTTAAGGTGGTAATTATTAATTTTGGGTATTAGTATAAAATTTGGTTTGGGAACATTTATATACAAGATTTTAAAATTAAAAGCAGATTGAAAGATTTCAAAAAATAGTAAAAATAGAAAGAACAGAGCAATCATAATGAAGCACAACGCCAAGATAAAAAGCATGAATTTAAAAAGGCTGGGGGTGACAGCCTCCAGCAAAAGCTAGATGTTTCCGGAAAATTCAAGCTTGAAAATCTATTTTTTCGAGCGATTTAGCAAAGATTTTGGGTTATTCTTGTGCACTTTGGTGTCTAAACAGGTTATGTATGTACATACGTTGTATGTAAGTACGTATATCCACAACTTTGTTCAACAAATGCAAACTTCAGAGTGGTTACGATGTGTACGCGTGTACTTCTTCAGGTATATATTTTAGAAAATTAGTTTATGCGAAAAGAATTTTATTGGACAAGCTTTCACTACAAAGTATTCTACATATCTCGGACAAGAGTCCTACCATAAGACTGAAAGGTGTCTACAATATAAAAATACGCGCCGAAGGCGCGAAAATTTTTTGAAATTTTCTGCAAAAAGTACCGGAAACATATATAAAATAAAATAAGTTTATAAGCCTAAAAATTGCTAGTTTCGGTCCCTGAGTCGACTCAGTGATACCAGAAATATATCTGATCTTTTCAGGACTTTCCCGGTCTTTCATTTGCTCTCCCCAAAAAATCAACAGAAAAGTGTCGCTTATAATCAAAAACTGGCAAGTCGACTAATCCGATAAGTAGCAGAAAGGAGCAAACGTCACCGGACCAGCGACCCACCTGATTTTTTAAGACTTTCCCCGTCTTTTAATTGCGTTCCCCCAAAAAAATTAAAGAAAAGTTTTAGCTTGTAATCGATCAGTGTTTGTATGTTAAATACAGGCAGCAAGTTTGTGTTAAGCGCCCTAATATACGTATATATATATATATATATATATATATATATATATATATATATATATGTATACTAGTCCTAAAGTCTCAAAACATATATAAAATAAAATAAGTTTATAAGCCTAAAAATTGCTAGTTTCGGTCCATGAGTCGACTCAGTGATACCAGAAATATATCTGATCTTTTCAGGACTTTCCCGGCCTTAAATTTGCTCTCCCCAAAAAAATCAAAAGAAAAGTGTCGCTTGTAATCGAAAACTGGCAAGTCGACTAATCCGATAAGTAGCAGAAAGGAGCAAACGTCACCGGACCAGCGACCCACCTGATTTTTAAGACTTTCCCCGTCTTTTAATTGCGTTCCCCCAAAAAAATTAAAGAAAAGTTTTAGCTTGTAATCGATCAGTGTTTGTATGTTAAATACAGACAGCAAGTTTGTGTTAAGCGCCCTAATATACGTATATATATATATATATATATGTATACTAGTCCTAAAGTCTCAAAACATATATAAAATAAAATAAGTTTATAAGCCTAAAAATTGCTAGTTTCGGTCCCTGAGTCGACTCAGTGATACCAGAAATATATCTGATCTTTTCAGGACTTTCCCGGCCTTAAATTTGCTCTCCCCAAAAAAAATCAAAAGAAAAGTGTCGCTTGTAATCGAAAACTGGCAAGTCGACTAATCCGATAAGTAGCAGAAAGGAGCAAACGTCACCGGACCAGCGACCCACCTGATTTTTTAAGACTTTCCCCGTCTTTTAATTGCGTTCCCCCAAAAAAATTAAAGAAGTTTTAGCTTGTAATCGATCAGTGTTTGTATGTTAAATACAGGCAGCAAGTTTGTGTTAAGCGCCCTAATATACGTATATATATATATGTATACTAGTCCTAAAGTCTCAAAACATATATAAAATAAAATAAGTTTATAAGCCTAAAAATTGCTAGTTTCGGTCCCTGAGTCGACTCAGTGATACCAGAAATATATCTGATCTTTTCAGGACTTTCCCGGCCTTAAATTTGCTCTCCCCAAAAAAATCAAAAGAAAAGTGTCGCTTGTAATCGAAAACTGGCAAGTCGACTAATCCGATAAGTAGCAGAAAGGAGCAAACGTCACCGGACCAGCGACCCACCTGATTTTTTAAGACTTTCCCCGTCTTTTAATTGCGTTCCCCCAAAAAAATTAAAGAAGTTTTAGCTTGTAATCGATCAGTGTTTGTATGTTAAATACAGGCAGCAAGTTTGTGTTAAGCGCCCTAATATACGTATATATATATATGTATACTAGTCCTAAAGTCTCAAAACATATAT
>JASAND010019654.1:0-66862 GCA_030248195.1 Trissonchulus latispiculum | reverse complement strand
TTTCGGACAATTGCAACTCATCTGTAGCTAGTTATAGGACGTGCTGTACTTCAGCAGTACTCTACTGCAGCGCAACCAGATGCAAACTTTACTGTCGGTGAGGGAAACTCAAACGGCATGATTTGCAATGCTCTGCCACACTTGTGTGCAAAATTTCGGACGATTGCAACTTACCTGTAGCTCGTTATAGGCCGTGCTACACTTCAGCAGCACTCTACTGCAGCGCAACCACATAGTAACATCGTAATAAGTATACGAAACGTATCTATAATAGTTTGTCATGTCCTAAACTATCTGTATGCCGAATTTCAAATACCAGTGACGAATGAATAACTTGTTATCGACGGTGCTGTGTTTGGGACAGCACATACAGCACGGTGGAAGCTAGAGAGTGCACCAACTAACATAGCTACAGTTCCCCCTTACTACAGACATAATTTTCACCAAGTTTCATATGTTTAGCCGTTTACAGCAAGTCTACAGACAGCGTGCTATGGTTGCTGCATAATAGTACAGCACGATAGCAGCACCGCACAGAGCTGCGACTATGCTCATCGTGTTCAGCTACCCCGATAACCTTTATATCCGTCCCACTAAATGGCTCAAAACTGCATATTTAGGCCTATTTTTGACTATTTTCTGTGGAGTTGGGACTTTCCGAAAATGGCCATTTGGACCGGATAACTTTGGACCGGCCGCCAGAACGGTCCAGGACTCCAGGACCTAAATCAAAAATCGGCCAACGTTATGCACTAGTATCCCCTCCGTACTTGTTCATGCAACAAACCGCGTCTCTCTAACTTGTTCTCTGAGCCCTGTGGCCGTGACACAAAATTGGCCTTTTTTGACCAAAAACGCCGTTTGGCCACTTTTGGCCGGCCGCACAGGTGGCATGCCGGGCCGGGCAGAGAAAAAATATAGCGCGGGGCACATGGGACCATATCGGCATTCAGAAAAATATAAACCTTCCGGCTGAAAAATGCCCACATAAACACCTCTGCACAAAATAGCCCTTTTCCAAGCGTGACTTACACAGAAAAAACAAACGGACCTAACTTGTCCGGAAGCGAAAATTTTCAAAGTTGAAAATTTTGACCAAAACTTTTTTGCAACTTGTTGTACTCGTCGTGTAAATTCCAACGATACCAAACTTGCCGAGTTTCGTTCAGTATTGAGCTGGCACGGTGCTCGAACGAGTCTCATAGGGCCGCGCAGAGCCTTTTACACCCATATTATAGGCCGCTCTCGCGCCCCCCCTATAATAACATAGCAGAAACTCATCGGCAGATAAATGTGTACTCAGTTTGCATATAAGCTTTCTGCTCGTGTTGCTTTTCTCGCAAAAAGGCAACCCTTCATTTTTATCATGCTCTTTTTATTATTTCGTTCTGTTTCAAGAATTGACTGGTTTTTGTGGATCGACCACGATCACAAACAGCGCATGAAGCTGATGATGTGACGTTCAACTGTAATGTTGAGGGTCGACCAGATCCAGCCTTGACCTGGCTAAAGGATGGGGGAAGTCTTGACTGCCACCCAGTATTTTAGGGTACAGTGACATAATATTCATATTGCCTGTTGGATTTTGGTTTTACTAAATGAAATGAAAGCAAGTAATGTTAGAGAGTAGGTACAGGTGTAAGGTTGCACTGTGGTCAACCTGTAGGTGGTATATATACATAAACGTATATTGGTGCTAATGTGTATAATATGTTTCTAGTTTTTGGTGTGTAAATTTTTGACAAATTTTTTCTTAAATTCATGAAACATTTTGTCATTTGGCATTATTTTAGATTGAAGGAAATAGTCTTCAGATATTAGGCTTGGTTCATAGTGACAGCGGAATGTATCAGTGTGTGGCTCAGAACACTGCAGGATCAGCCCAAGCATATGCTCAGCTGGTAGTTGAACAGTCAGGTAGGCATTAGTGCAGTGTGATCCTCATTTTCTTGTGCAAGTTTTTTGGTTATTTTTTCAAGAATACCTGCTTTGCTATAAATCCGACACTATATACGTGTAATCTTATGGATTTCTAACGCAATTTTATCCTGCTTGAAAATTTTCTTGACACCACCTTGGCTTTCATAGAGTTTGCGGATAGAATTCCGGTTTTTTACTTGAATAATTAGCAGATTTCAAAATGCCACCTGACATTTTATGCTAACCGCAAAATCTAGAAAAAATTTTTAATCTAGATTGTTATAAACTCTGCGAGATAGTGTGCTTTGTTCAACGGTTAAGTATAATCAATATATCTTGTTTCGCATTTAATACCATCTAGAAAAGATGTGCTGGAGCATTTGTTTACCAAAAATTCTTTTCAAACAAATATGTCCTGTTTTAATATAAGCGGTCTAATTTACAGAAGCTGTTACGGTCATATTTCAACGTATTTTTGGTAAGTGCTGACGGCCGTACAGTGTGTGAATCCTTTCCGCAGATTTCCTGAAGTTTTAGGAAGCTTTCGTTGGAACTTAGTGCCCACATCTCGGTAGCTGCGAGATGTATATTGCAAACGCAGTCATGATTAGTGGCTTGTTCTTGATTTATTATTTTTTTTTTCAATTCTATTGCTTAATTTTGAAAAAAACTGATTAATCAAATTAAATTCTCAAGTTAGTTTCAATCAGGAGCGTACTTTTGGGGTGGGGCTGGATCGGGAAGTGCTCAATTAAATGTTTTTGTCTTTGCGTGCAGCCAAAATGTTGCTGTAGTAATTTTTTAAACTTTTCCGGTTACGGAGGCTTGGGTTTTTTTAGGCAATAGTAAGTGGGGGGATAAAATGGGCTAAAGTGCTAAAAAAATACAGCAAACATAGCCTGTGTTCTATATTTACTGCTATAACTAAGCTAATAAGTGCTCAAAAATTAAGTTTTAGCACCAAAATAGACGATTTTTGACCAAAACATTGAAAATCTTTTACCCAAATTCCTAAAAATGTGGCAATTTCTGGGCACTCTTACGTAGGGTGAGTGAGGGGACACCCCCACCCCACTCCCAGTAAAGAACCCCAACTCCCAACTTGTTGTTGCACCTTTACAATCCTGCGATTTCAAAAGGCGTCGTCTCGAGTCTCTCAAAATTTTTAGAAATCCGCTTCCTCCCTCATAAAGTCTAGCTGGTTTCTATTAACTTTTTGAACACAACACTGAAGTCAATTTTGCATTAATCTTAATGTTTTGGTTATCTTCCTGTTGTAAACGTGTGTTCTCAGTCTTCTTAGTTTAACCGTTTGTGAAACAGTGTGTGTGGGGCTGGCCGAACTAAACAGTATTGTATTGTTCTAATGAGTGGCTTACAAACATTAGCTGTGCTCGCTCGCAATAATATGACGGCAGAATCGAAGTGCGATTGTGACCAATTTTAGATTCTGGTTTTTAATGGATTTTACTTGTTTGTAGTTGTCTTTTTGTGATCGTGGCCTGTTTTTAGTTTTACTTAAGTTTTAGTCAACTTGTTTGTTAAATTGTAGTCTGACTAGTTTGTCTTTTTAGTTCTTGGATTGAAAAACGTTTTTGGTAAAGTATCGTGAAGTCTTGATAATTTAGTTGTTTTCAAACTTTTTAGTATGTATGACTTATGTTCTGCAGCGTAGTGGCCCTTTGTTTAGTAATTATTTTGAAGCTTTTCTTTTCTCTGGGTTAACAGTTACGTTTGGATTGCAGAAAATAACACGGTTCTTACGCTGCCTGAAATTAGCTACATGCATGGGCATTTTTCACAGCGTGTATATAGTGGGTTTTTGTAGGCGAAAAAAGTGGGGGGGGGGACGAGTGGAGGCCAAAAAGTGGGGGGAAGGCCTTCACAATAAGGAAACCCCCCTTCACAATAAGGAAACCCAGAGTACAGAGAAGCAAAACATGAGTGACGATTGCTGCGGACCCGGAAATCAGAAATTTAGGGCCGCAGTTTTTATTGATTCTGGCAGAACATGAAACATTAGTAGAATAATCCCTCACTGACTTAGCACTTAGGACTGGACTTATACTGACTTAAATCCCATGATAATTGCACTTTTAGGGTATCATGCTCTACACAACACTAGTTTGATTTTCGCCTTTATCTGTTTATCTCTATTTCGCTATCTTTTTTATTGTACTCCGTGTTGCGGTTTTCTGTCTATCAGTTTTCATTGTGGTACGTGGGTACATTTATAGATTTTGTTTAGTTCTGTTAATTCCCGCTAGCTAGCATTTGATCTTTTACGTACTCTTCTTATAATTTTATTTCCTCTCTCTCTCAGGTCATAATCGCACAGGTCAAGAAGACCTATCTCCGTCCTACGTTGAACGAACATCCGAGCAGCACCATCAGCGAAAACCAGGCGGTCACCAGTCTCCTGGTTCCCAGTTTGATCGATTGAATCCGTCTTCTCTAGACTTGGCCAATGGTGGCGCCGGTTCGTCTGCCGGAAGTCTCTTTCCCAGTAGTGGTGGCGGTCAGCTGCCTGTTCTGGGACCGGATTTGCCGGATCCCAGCATTGTGCCAACCAGGCCACGTGATCTGGTGCTGCGATTTCGTGGTTCTCGTTACGTCCAGCTGACATGGACTCGCCCCAGTGAACTGCGAGGATCGCTGAAAGCATACGCCGTCTACTATAAGGAGGAACATTCGAATAGGTAGACGGATTTTTCAGTTTGATTTTTACGTAAATGATACGTACTGGAATTCGGGACAACGACTGGTTTACTGGGCTTAGGAAAGTTTTCTAGGGAGTAGGGTAGCTCGGGACTCGGGAGCCTAAAGGTGCCTTCATAGTCGCGAACGCAGGTGTACGCGCGTCGACGTGCGTCGATGCGCGTAAACTGGCATGCTACAAATGGGCGCGTTGGCGCGCGTCGACGCACGTCTACGCGCGTCGACGCTTCCAGTGGTATCATAGCACCAGGGCGTGATGTCACGTTTGGAGGCGTCGACGCACGTGCGTCAACGCGCGTCGACGCCTCCAAATGTAAAGGTACATTCATAGTCGCGAACGCAGAGAGACGCGCGTCGACGTCCGTCGACGTGCGTAGACGCGCGTCGACGCTTCAGATTGTAACATGCCGTTTTAACCGATTAAAAATAATTGTAGCGTATTCATGCTCACGAACGCGTTCAGACGCTTACGTACGCGCGTCGTCGCGCGTCTGCTTGCGTCTGGAACTATGAATGCACCTTTACATGATAGTGTAGCGCGTTGACGCGCTTCGACGCGCGTCTACGCACGTCGACGTGCGTCTACGCGCGTCTAGAGGCGACTGGGACTATGAAATCACCATAACACTTGAAGGGGAGCGATTATTTTTCAAAAATTTTCGAAAGAAATTACTAAAAGTTGTCTATTTTGAAGTTGACTTAGTGTTGCAAAGGGCAAACATTGAAAATTAAAATCACCGGTGAATCGGAATTTTTTGAACATTTGGCATTGTGAGGAGATTATCAACCTTACCTAGTTAGATTAATATGATTATTAGATTAGACTGTTATTTTAGATTTTTGTTCCTTGTTATTGGACAGGTTTAATCTGATCCTGAATTTCAGAGAGCGAGTTGTGAACGTTTCTGATCCTGTTCAAGAAGAAATAACGATTAATCGATTGGAACCTGATTCCACCTATGATTTTCGCATTGTTGCCTACAATGAAAAAGGCCCCGGGCTGTCTTCGTATCCACTTTCTGTTACCACTCAGTCAGAAAGTACGTATATATGATAAATATTATTACAAGCAAATAATTTCTTTTTGACATGCAAAACGTTCATGAAAAATTTGCATTGATTTGTTAATTGTTAAGAGTTGCGTTTTGTTAATGCCCAATAAATAATCTTCTATTTCTATAGGTGTTATCATTTCAGTTACTTATTTCAGTTACTACTGATATAAAGGCATTTACTCTTAGCATGCTTTGTACTTCTTTAAATTTTATTTATTTATTTATTCGCAATTTTTTATTTTGTTTTTATTTTAGAAGCAGTTCCGGGTAAGGTTCAGGATCTGACCGGTACTTCTCTGAGTCCCACCAGCATTCTGATTACCTGGGACCCACCTCGGACTGAGGCCAATTCCATAGATCACTATAAACTCTTCTATGCACCTTTCAATGAACAGAAAGCAGCCAGTGAGGATCGTGCCTTATTTTTCGTCAATGACGATGAAACGGAAGTTCAGGTACACGACCATTCTGTTTAATTTTTGGATTTAAACAGTAAACTTTCCCTTTGTAAACGTAGGGTAAAGGGCGACTTCAAACAAAATTGGTGATCGGTACTACTTTATTTGTTGAAAAATTTTAGTCTCCCTTCCCCCTAATCGTGAATGTTTGGAACGAGTTCACATTTTCACAGTTCTGTACAGACCGCATAAGGTTGATTTCATACGACGTTTATGTAGCACTTTGTTTTGTTCTACCTTGTAGACGTCTTTAGATAGGCTCCAGAAAACAACTTGGATGTGCATGGTTATAAGATGTTTGTTTGTGATTTTAGTTAACGGAAACTCAGTACACTTTTCACAGTTTGGACCCATTCACTGTTTATACATTTCGTGTCGAAGCTCACAATCATAATGGTGCTGGAATCACAAGTGACCTTATCAAAGTCCGAACACTATCAGACAGTATGTAAAACTAGAGCTAGCTATTTTAAGATTATCTATATTGTAACATTTTAAGTTGCATGTAATCGATTGTTGTTACTTAAACTTATTAAAAATATTAATGATTATCTGGATCTCCTATCTTGATATCAGCGCAAAATTTTAGGACAAACAAAATAAAAGTTAAGCGCCATGTTTGACTGTTTAGAGCCTTCCATGCCTCCTCAGAACATTTCTGCCGAAGCTGAAACATCGAAGGTATATACTCTATTTTAGTTCATTTCAAAATTATAAACTGTATGTACTTTTAGTGCCAGAAGTTGGCGAATTGCAAACCGTTGGCACTTTTGTGGTTTTGAAAGTTGGACGGCGTAATTCCGAAAAGTTATTCGGAAAGCTTAAATTTTGGAAACTTGTGAACACTCGCCAAAATGTGGGCTTGCAAGAAACGGGTAGATTAGGTTTGGCAGATACGTTCGGGAATTTGTAATGGTTATGAAAAAAACACTACCAAAATGAAAATTTTATGACTTTGTTATTTGGTAGTGTTTATAACTTTTGTCTTTAAGAGTATAACTGTGCGTTGGCAGCCGCCTCATGTCGGCTCCAACGGAGTCATTACTGGCTATAAGATCAGGTATCGTCCCAAGACTCGTGGAACTCGTGGTCACAGTATCACCACTGATGGCAGCACTCATCAGTATACTATAACAGGTTTGCCTGGTTGCTTGCTTTCTCCAAGCGTACATAATGTACAAGCGTCAAACTTTCCGTTATCAGCTCGCGAGCCATGCTCTGTACGTTAATGCTGTGAATTGCTAGTGGACTAGTGGACCCCGTCCTTAACTCATTACCCTCTAAGCAATTGCGCAATTCCGCAAACGTGACCTTATCACACATCCTCCGCCCCCGCTCTGATCCATCATTTTTTCAAATGCCAAACGACAGGTCATGTGTGCGGGGAGAGGTGATTACTGTAGAAATGAATGAGTATATGCATTTGCGTTCTGGGTATTGATTTGCGGGAGCTCTACTAAGTACGCAATTGCTTGGACGAGCTAGTGCGCAGATCCTTTCCCGCGAGCTGATAACAGATAATGTGACGCTCAATGTGAACGTGTTTGTTTGTTTTTGCAAAATTTATTTTTAGTATAAAAAATCTATGTAAACATAAATTTGATATTAATTTGAGTGATGTTCTACAATTTGATAGACGTATATATGAAAGGGTTAAAGTTTGACCTTAGTAACTTCTGATAATAATTACTTAGTATTTTCTTTATGACGGTTGATTTCTTTTCAGGACTAGTGCCGGCGACAGATTACATGATTAGATTGTCGGCCGTCAATAGTAACGGAACAGGTCCCCATTCGACTTGGACTTATGTGTCCACCTATGCAAAGGACTTAGATGGTAAACACTTAGCAAATACAATTGTAGATTAGTTTCGTTATTAACAGAAGAAGTTTTTATTTACAATTAGAGTTTCTCAAAATCCTATTCTTGTACTTGGTCTTGGTTTTCCTATATCAGAAATCTACCAATCTCTCTCTATTTTTGGTAGTTGACTAGTCGTACATAGTATTTAGTGTTTGGAGATCCACTATCGTTTTTGTATTTGAGTTGGTGTTAAGAAATTTCCTTGATAGGTTGAAAATTCTGCTTAGCTTAGCTTCCATTGGAATCCTAAAGTCTTGTTGAAACGTTACAACTTTTATCGAAATATTTGACTTTCTGAGCGAATTTTGGGTTACAGATTTCTTTCTTTCTTACAGATCCTTTTCTAGGACATTATTTTTGGTTTAATTAGCTTTACGGATTTTTAAAATGTTTTAATGCTTTGTTTGATGAATGCTTTAGAGAAACGGGATTACTCAATTGAATTCTGTTTTAGAGTCGCAAACGCCGCCTTCTCCAACCAATATGCAGGTGCGAGCTCGCAGCAATTCCATCCTGATTACCTGGGAACCGCCCGAGGACCGGCGTATCATGGTTCGCAGTTACGTGATCGGCTGGGGCATTGGCTATCCGGATGTCTATACGGCGACAGTGGATCGCAGTCGTCGTCAATATGTCATTGAAAATTTGGAAGCTAATCGGCTGTAAGGGTTAAATACATACAAAAAGGTTCTCGCTTATGTACTATTCTTTTGTTAGACATTTTGTATTTCTATCTGATTTTTTTGTCAAGAAAATGAAGTAAACGCTGGTCAGCAGGCGGATCCACGAAGGATACAAGGCATTAATCATAAAGAAATAATGAAAAACGCCTGCCTGCAGTCACTAAGGCCGTAGCCTTAGTCCGAACAGGAGAGAGCCAATGGGCGCGGTGAGCGTGAGGTGAGCCAGTGAGCGCTCGCCGCGCCCATTGGCTCTCTCTTGTTGATCCGCCTGCTAGCCCGCGTTTACCTAATTTTCTTCATGGAAATCAACTGGACATAGCTAACGGTTTTTAACCTTTTGAAAGTCAGAGTGATATATATATATGTATATTATAAATACGTACTATTTTACCTAATTACATATGTATATATACGTACTTACTATACTATACTAAGTATTCGTAAGACACTGCGTAAGATGCTATTACCTGAATGTATATTGCCAAATATGGTTTTCGTGCTGTGCAGCTTCAGTTGGTTTAATTTTTGTGGTTAAAATGTGAAGATTTCCTTTTGATTCTGTTTATTAATTAGTTAATTCGAAGGAGATTTAAGGTTAATTTTTCGATGAATCCGAATAATGATAATAATAATAATATTTTAATATTATAATTATTAATTAATTAATTATTAATATTATTTAATATTATAATATTAATAATAATTTCGATGAATCGATGAATAATGAAGAAAATTAGGTAAACGCGGGCTAGCAGGCGGATCAACAAGAGAGAGCCAATGGGCGCGGCGAGCGCTCACTGGCTCACCTCACGCTCACCGCGCCCATTGGCTCTCTCCTGTTCGGACTAAGGCTACGGCCTTAGTGACTGCAGGCAGGCGGTTTTCATTATTTCTTTATGATATCTGATTTTTTGGAAATTATCTGCATTATTTTTCATTTCAGTTACGTGATCAGCCTGAAGGCCTACAATAACATCGGCTATGGCTTTCCGGTGTTTGAAACTGTACAGACTCTGGAACTGTCTACGCCTGAGCCCTCAACACCCTTGAGCACTCCTTTGGGTCTTGTGGCAACAACTCTATCAGCTACGGAAGTGAAACTGTCATGGACTGATCCTGACCTGATTATGGGATGGGAAGATTCAGGTATACGTATAGAAATGTCAGTTTTCTGTTCGAAGGAGGGGTGGTAAGACTTTTAATTTTTCCAGTGTTGTTATGTCTCTCCTGCTCCTCCGAATGGCCAGTTTGTTAGTCCAATTGAAAGTGTGCTTTGTTTGTTATGGCAAAATTATTGTCCTTTACTGAAATTCGTTCAATGAAGGTGTCGTTTTAAAATTCCACATCCATGTCACCGTTTTTCAGCATAATTTTACGGATAGCTGCAATTTTAATTTCAGATACTCGTATGTACACCATTCGGTTCATGACTCACTACGTTGCTCGAGAACAGTATCACTATCTGAATACAACGGAGCGAAGTTATACTGTTGCCGGCCTCCGACCAGACACTCAGTACGAGTTCTCTGTACGTCGTGTCTCTGGTAGCAGGGAATCTGAATGGAGCATGTCCGAATTCAACAGAACGTTTACTGCCGGTACGTAACGGAGGACAATTTGACGTGGTATACTCTTTAATTTCGAAGTTTATTAATATCATAAAAGAAAATATACGTATGTGTGCTAAGGAAGCAGTGTTTCAAAAAAATCAAAAATGATACTATAACAAATTCTGTTTTTATGTATTTGTAGTGAACAATGAAGGTTTGAAAGAAAGTTAATTTGAATCCTAGAAAAGCAGATTAATCCATTAGTTTTTTGTTTTGCTCTAGAACCAACATCTGCCCCGTTGGATTTAACTGTCACATCTCATCCTGCCAATCCAACTTCGGTGCTTTTAAACTGGCAGCCTCCTAGAGAGGCCAATGGGCGTATAACTGGTAAATTTTACACGGCAGTTGCAGAAATTTTTGGCGGCCTTAAGAACTGCTTAAAATGGTCATAAATTGTTCGAAACCGTTAGTTGTTGCAGTTGAGGCATTGCTATTGTTGAAAGCAGTTATCTTAGAACAGTTAGAAGCATTTCCAACAGATCTACCAATCTGCCTTTTGCATTTGAGTACGAACCTATTCTGGCACTTGCTTAGCCCAGAGGGGTTTCTTTGATACTTGTACTTTTCCAGCAGGTTCACTGACTTTAACGTAAAAATTCTTGATTCAGAATCTACAGTACATGGATGTTTGGTTTTTAGGATATCTCATATTTTTTACTGATAACGTTGCCGACAGAAAAAGTGATTGGAAAGTGGAAGGTGTTTTGGGCGATCGAATGAGTACTCGTTTGAATAATTTGGTACCAGGTACCAGATACTTCTTCCGAATACAGGCCAGAAACAACAAAGGCTATGGTCCCATGTCAGTCGTGGTACCCTACACTTTGCCTTTTTATGGTACAATGTTTACCTGTTGTTATTTTTCCTACTCGCATTAACTGCTGTAGAGTATATTTTATAGTAGGTAATGCACGATAAGTACATACGTTGTAAACATGTACCACATGTAAACGATTAATTAAATAGCGAAATGTCAGTTCAGTTTGAGATACTCAAATGCTGACTTTAGTCATATATTTATTTTTCAGATCCCAGTAAAAAGGGCATTATGAGCGATCGTAAGTTTGGGTTTTGCGGTATTTTGTTTTGTTTCTGCTAAGGAAGCTTATTTTAAGCTCACCAATTGGCTATTCTTATGCTCATAGTTTTACTTATACCGTAGCATAACGATGCAAATAAGCAAAGTTGTACCACCAAAGTGAACGGAAATATTGTATTGCATAATAAATTTAGATCCCGTTTATATTAGCCTGTTTGTCAAAAGATGCAATGCAAAGTATTTGAATATATGAATAAATTTGAATAAAACCAAAAAACCAAGTTCAATACATCTCCACTGATGAGCCGCCTGTATCGTGAACTCTAGTCTAGCAGAGGTCGCATGCAGTTACTAACGTAGGCTGTTGGATGGTGATTTGTTTATTTTGCCGAGAATGTGCACCTGTTTATGAGCAATGTGTTGGTGTATAAATAAGTATAGCTTTCACTTGTTCTTATAAATACTACCATGGCTCCTAGACACAAAGAAAAAATAGGATGCGTGGTATGTATCCCTGTTTATGATGTTTACTATATTACCTTATACCCACTGTTGTTGATGCATTCAATTAATCTATCCGTTAATTTCACTTTGTCTTTTTACCGTGCTGTATTTTTGTAGATTTGCTGGAAGGAGAGAATGCCCCGCTCTATGATGATGAAGTTTTCGCGCTGTCGGATGACGATCGCCGACTGTCACTGAGACCCACCAAGGAAAAGAAGGATTCTGATTCGGAGTCTGGCTCCGGGCCTATTCTTCTAATAGTTATCATAGCCCTGGTTTCGGTGGTCATTGTTATTTTTGTATCCGGAATTGGTGTCTACTGTTTCCGGAAACGAAAAATGGCCAGGTAGATAATCAGCTTCTGTCGAGCTGTCGAGCTTCTGTCGTTTTCGTGTTGTTTAATGTTTTATAATGAGCTGTTTTAAATGCTGATGGTATAAAGAAAATGTCGAACTACTATCGGAATCTTGAGATAATTAAAAACCACTGCATTCAGAGTTGACAAAAACACTATTCTGTTGTTGATTCCTTCGAATAAATTGTGGACATTAAATAAAGGTGCATTCTTGTTTCTAAATTACAATGACGTTTAAGATGCGACAGCGCAATCAAATCAACGGGGTATCTAAGACAGCAACCTATCATAAGATGTGGCACGACTACTGATACAACTTACTGCTTATATACCTACTTTATTGGTTTACGATGGTTGACATAAAGGGTTAACTTTAGATTTTAATGTTTAATGCCATCTAAGCATGGTAGTGTGATTTTATTGATGAAATTTGATTTTCAGAGCTGGCTATAAGGCTGGCAAAAAGGCCAATGCCAGTCAAGGAGGTCCAAAGGAGCTCCCTCCGCCCGATCTCTGGATTCATCATGAGCATTTGGAACTGAAAAACGTGGATAACAAAAACCCGGACATGGACCCTGTCCAGGAACCATTGGTTCATTCATCTGGACTATCCTCCGGTGGTCCTAGATACGATTCTACCCTACTTGGTACTTATTTGTTTTGTTCAACATTTTCCGACAGTTTTGGTGTGAGTATGCAGTGTGCTGTGTGCACAGCACTACGATCTCTTCATTTAATTCTTGCTTTCGCTAGCGTAGTCTAACAATAGCACCGTTGCTGTTACTAAAACTAGGCTGCGAACGAAGAAATGTAACAGTTATTTGATTTCATCATTACGCCGGTTTTACCAACCCGCTTTGCCATAACTTGTTCAGTGTATGATATTCCCAACTAGCAAGCAGCTTTTGCTTATTTGTTTAAATAGGTTTGCAGGCATTACTTATCTAGCATAATGTTTCTCCTAGAATAAAATTAGTATATACTTTAAAAGGCTTTAGTTATTTTGCTATATGTGCACTGCTTTAATTATCTATTTCGACATGATCTATGGTGCAGTGAAAGAATTTCTGGATGATCCAATAAAATTTTTAAATTCCTGCAGTTGGTACTTCTGAATCTTACTCTTTTAAATAGTTTTTTGCGGCAAATTTTACTGTTCTGGCAAATTTACAAGTTTTCTGCACGCCTATCTTGTAGCATTATTGTTCTTTATTAAATTAGATGAGCAGTAATATCTTGTCGTTTTAAGGGTACATTATAGCTGAGCGTACTATCTCGACTATCGTATTATATGTAGTGAGTTGGTCTTCTGTTAAAGGCTGACCAGGAGCGAATTTCGGATGGGGGGGGGCAGATCGGCTGTTCAACTGACCATTTTTAATAACTTTTTCGCTCCACACCCCTTCCGAAAATTGATGGATTATGATTCAAGAGCTGGCTGTGTTCTGACGTTTGAAACTGACACATACGTTACGAGAGCCTGTTCTCTGCATGTATAACACGCTTTCTTTCTCCTCACTACATTCGAATATGCTTACAGTTTCATACTTTTAGCTATTATGTACTCTTGGCTACTATTGTTATGCTTTTAATTGCTTGCTTTCTAAAACGTTTTATTCCCTATTGTGTGCTCTTTTGCTGTTTCTCATTGGCTAGGTTCGGATGGAGGGCGGAATGGGGACATGCTATCGGCCGGTGGTACGATGGACCGTCGTGTCTGTAGGGCTCGCCCAATTGTAGTGTCTGTTGACACAGGGGGTGCTGGTATACCCAGACATGAAGGTAGGTTAAGCTTCACAGGAAGGGAAATGCTTTTGCAGTGACTGCTTTAGATGTATTTACATGTTAAATGGTTCCCCTACATTTAGATGTATGATTCTGTGTAGGTGTAAAACATGGTTTTTTACCATTGCTTGCTTATAGTTGAGGCCGGGGGATTTAAACAACTAGAAATCATTTCTGAGGGGGAAAAGCAAACATTTGGCAGCATTACGGCACCTATCACCCCTTTCGGTAATTACCTTGGACCCTCCCCTTCCCAGAATTCTGGGTGCGTGCCTCTTTATTTAAAATGCTCCATTACTAGGGTAATGCGTGGTCAGAAGAATGCTGAATTAGGGTCTCCGTTTGGGTCAATCATTTTTGTCTTCAACTTGCGGTTTTGCACTATGATTGGATTTAAATTATTTAGAAAATTCGGAAGGAAGGGAGGCGACTCCCCTTCAGCTACGTAGTTTTAACTTGTTTAGCATTGAAGCCTTTATTATGCTTGTGTATGCATATGTATCAGACAGCTTACTGCTCCTGAAATCCCTTTTTTCTGTCTGACCACTAGGGTGTTTTTAGGGATTTTTTCCTTGGGTGGGGCGGTAGCTTCCCGGATAGGTGGCCCGTACCGGAGGGATTTTCGGGACAGAGATTGTTTGCAGAAGTGAGCCAATGAATGGTATTTTTGTCATTATTTTTCATGTACAGAACAAAAAGGTCTCAAAATGCCTGAATTTAGGCTAAAAATAGCCATTTCGATGAAAATATCTTCAGCGAAGCCAGAAAATTTTGGAAAACTTGTATATTTTTAGCGAAAATTTGGGCACCCTAAAATTCCGGGGGGGAATACCAGAGGGGCAATTTTGGGGGGAGGTACTTTCGGGTGAAGGTCAGTTTCAGCGGGTGGGCCGTAAAGATACCCTGTACCACAAAAAGATGTTTATACCACAACGTGAACCATCATACACAGCCCGTCCCGTGAAACGTTTAACTCCAGGCTTCCAACGACGAATAACTAATCAACATGTTGATTCATCTTCTAAGACGAAACTTCACGACGAATGAAGACGTGAGCACCAACCTGTTAGATGAACTCCAAAAGAACTGCTAAATTTTGTAATAGTTAAAAAATTGTATTGATAGAACATTATAACTATTAATGTTATTTTTTCGATGATTTATTTTCCAGTTATGCCCAGTGCCAACACAACCTTGTCCAGAAGCTATCATCAGTCCAATTTAGATCTGCCAGACAATGGAGCTTATAATCGGTCCTCGCCTTACGGAACTGTTATCTACACCGGACCAAAACATTCAATGAGTATGGAGACCTTCAGATAATTATTTGTTAAATATGCAGAAGGGTGTGATTTGATTTTAGCTTTTGGTCAAAATATTTTAATGTTGTGGCAAAACGGAAGGTCATGTTAAGCAAGTTCGGAATAAATTGACTGCTCTTAGGACTTAATCCGCCATTTGTATTTGCCATGATAGCAGATCTTTTTTCCTTTTTATTTTTGAGGTCGTCTTTTTTCCTTTTTTCTTCGAAAATTACTTTTTTCAGATGCTCAGGTCCTATTCTATTTTTTGTTTTGATTGTAGCGCTGCATGTGCTAATCGCTCATGTTTTCTGTTTGCAGCTGCTGTTGAGCAAGGTTCATTTCCTCCGCACGGCAGCGGTGCTCTGGGCGGCTCAGGGACTTTGGGCAGCACTCTATCCACACATCATCATCCTCAGCAACTGCAGCAACAGCAACAGCCTTTGCTTTATCATCATCAGCAGCACACTGACAGTTCCTCGCCCACTCCGCCGCCGTTATCCGCCGGCGACAAGCTGGCTCCGCATCGTACCTCAAATCCACTCACTTCCTTTGCCTCCATCCCTGTCCCACCTCCCCCGCCCACCACCTCCCCGCCTCAGCGGACCCCCCACGTCGTTCGGCCCATACCGATTGCCTCCGTCGGTCCCTCCACCAATGTCTCCTCCATTGCCCCGGCCAACAGTCCACGAAAGCCCACTCTGATGGGCGGCGGCGGCGGCTCCAAACTGTCTGGATCCGGACTGGTCGGCGGTCCCCAGTCAGCCCGATCTCCCCTGTTGCTCAGCACAGGACAGAGTCCAAGAGGTCCCACCGGCTATGACGAAGATGGTCATCTCTATCCCAGCGGACCTCTGGATGTGGACAGTCCTGTTGCAGTGAGTGTATAATTTTTTCATTGCCTTTGAGTGTTTGTTGTTCTTTGAAGAAAAATGACAGTGATGAAAGTTCGTTTGATACTAGTGTTGATTCCATTGTCGTTAAGTTATATTCATGGTTTCGAGATACAAATAAGCAAGAAAGACAAGGAAGAAAATCATGTATATACACTCGAGACATTCGGGACGTTGAAGCAGCGTTTGCTTGGTATTGTCTTCGTTGTTCTAATTTTAATATTTGTGTGATTATTTCAGCATTCCTACAGCACTGAAGAACTGAATAATCAAATGAAGAATTTGGATACTCTAATGCAAGATTTAAAAGCAATTTCTGCCTCCAATGATTATCAGTTGGAAAATGGGATTTGATGTTTTTAATCAGGTTCTTTATGCTCTGTTATGGGTTGGATTTTTTCGGAAAAAAAGTCGAGCGGAAAAAGTACTATTTCCAGGTTTTCCCGACTTTTTTCGCTGCCCATTTCAAGTCTGACCTCTCAAAATTTGTTTCTATTATATTTGTAGCCCGTCTTAACGAATATTTCTGTATGTAAACGCCATTCAAACACTCAAATTAAGTTTTCCACGTAAACAATCGTGAGTTATTGTGAAAACATTTAACCGAACGACGTGTTAACAAACTGGGGGGGGGGGGGGGCATTTTCCAGCTACTATATTCAGTGTTGAAGCAATAAACAGCAGTGTTTAAGTGTAATTAATTCACAGGTTATGTAGTTCAGGCTGACACTGTATATGTCGTAGCAAGATAGTAAAATTTGCAAGATAGTTATGCCACAAAATTTAGCAAGATTATTATCTTGCCAAAATCGTTGGTAAGATAGTCATCTTACTAGAATTTAGCAAGATAGTCATCTTACCAGTTTCAGTATGAAACGTGTTTTCAATTTGGAAACAAAGACAGTCATTAATTAACTGTTGTATACAGTTTAATGAGTTTAATGCGAGGGAGACTTTAGCAAAAATTTAAAACTGACCATTGCGCTCTATATCACTGTTGAAATAATATTTGTAATGGTATATGCTAGTTAGAAATTGAATGGGAAAATAACTTTATTATTTCAAAGTTATCTGTGAAGAAAAATACAAAAATTGATAACTATTTTGCCGACAAGACCAATCTCACAAATTAGTATTATATGCACAAATAGATTTAATTTTTCGGTCTTTGAAACACGCTTTCAGTTTCATTTCAAGAGTCAGCAATTTTCGTAATCGTGACGTATATAATATTTGTTACTTAGTTACATTCGCATCGAAATAATGCAATTTGTATGCATTTTCTACTAGAAATATCAGAATCGATCAGAAATAATAGGAGCGCAATTAAATTTTTTTGAAAGTTCCCCCCTTGCGCTATACTCAGCAACGAGGTACACTAATGACTTTCTTTGTTTCCAAATTAAAAACACCTTTCATACTGAAACCGGTAAGTTGACTATTTTGCTAGATTACTATCTTGCCAAAGTCTTAGCAAGATAACTATCTTGCCAATTTTACTATCTTGCTTTGCTACCACATATACAGTTTAGCATTGTATTTTTGATGTGGCATACACACTGTAAAATGTTTTGTTTATTATAAACAGCATTTTCGATAATTCTTTGCGAAATTGAGCAGTTTGCAAAATAAAGAAAATTTCGATTTAATTCATGCTTCAGATTAAAGAATACTTAGAGCTAAGCTAAAAATTTGGAAAAAATGAACAAAACTTAAGGAAAATTTTCAAATTTATCAATCTGAACACTTTAAAACTTCCTAGAATGACTAAATTTTTGCAGCATTTCAGTTTTTCCCGACCCTCTAGAAAAATGAAAACGGAAAAACCCTTTTTCCTGGACTTTTTTCCGATGCCAAACCCTGCTCTGTTCATTGTCTTTAAAGCGTTTTTGTTGTTACTGTGTGTTTCTATTGCAACATGTCCGTACTTTTGGCTTGAGGGATGAGCTGGTAGTGTCTGGCTTATTACTTGGTATTTTTATGGGGGGAGGGTGGCTTCATGGGGGCCCCATTGATGAGGGGATGCTCACCCAAAATGGGAGGCATATTTTTGGAAAAAATTTTCGACTGGGTTTTTGTGTATAAACTGCTAAAAATCGCTAAAAATGGTTAATTTTAAGTGGTTTTTAGGCTAAACCTAAAATAGTAAAAATTCGTTAAAAATCCGGCGAAGCCGGAAAATGTTTGAAAATTAAGGGTAAAATGGTAAAATTTGGCAATTTTTGGGGTTATGGGGGGAGGTCTGAATTTATGTGGGATTTTGTGGGGGGCTCTTCGAATGGGGTGGCCGCCCACCCCACCACCCCTCCTCCCCAATAGAGATAAGCCAGAGTGTTGTCTTCGTATGTACGTCAACTTTTCTTATTTCTTGCATGTTGTTTCTGGATTAGAATTGCTCTGTCACACTTTAAGTTTTTCTACTAAAAACCAAGAAAAGTTTTTTGAAAATTAGGTTAGCACCCTCCCGCCGTCTTCCATGCTATCCAAGATCTTCTTCTACCGTGTGACCTTAGCAGCGAACACTGCTTAATATAGTTGATGTTAGCCGACTGTCTGAATATCCCTTAGACTGAAATTTAGCCCACGCCAAAACCGCAAATAACCGTTATATACTGTTAAGGCCTTTTCGCGAAAGCGTTAAAGTTGTTAAACAGTTTCAACTCGATCCTTTTCATGAGGAGTTAACGGAGAGAAAGTCAAGCATGGGCGCAAGCGAGTTAAAAGAGTTAATTGAACACTAGTGCACTCTGAAAGGCCCTAAGATTGTGGAACCGATGGGTAAGATTGCATGTTTCAAGAAATTAGGAAACAAATTCTGAATTAGGAAATTCTGATTAATGAAATTCTGACTAATGAAATTCTGACTAATGAAATTCTGATTAATGAAATTCTGACTAATGAAATTCTGTCTAATGAAAGTTTATTTCAACTCGATACTTACGCGAAAAGTCCTTAGTTTTTGTTGTTTTTATCAGCTGCTTTATTGTCTAGTTTGCTGCTTTTTGTTATCGTGGTAATTAACCATAAATTGGCGAATGTTAGCACATGCTTATGTGAGTAATTGTATTATTTTGTTTTGCTTTTTTGATTCGTTTTGCTATTGCTGTGTTTGCTACTTTTATGTGCTAGTTGACTGCAATGACTTAGTATTTTATTATATTAAGTACGTTCGTTCTATTTTAAGCTAAGCATAATTTTTGTTGTATATGTATATAATATCTTTTTCCTCCATGTGTAATTTTGACTCTTGACTGTTGACAATTTGACAAATGACAAGTTTACAACATAAAGGGGTTAGGACGACGATATTTTTGATGACAACGTTTTAAGCTTAGCTTATCTAATATTAACTCCTATCCGATCCTCCTCTGTCAACTCAAAAAGCATTTTTGTCAGCTTTAGTTGAAAATTTGAATTTGTAGAGAGCTCTTTCTTAATTTTGTGTAATTAATTTCAATGAATTCGTATCATTTATGTTTTGTTTATTTGTATTTTTATTCACTTACGTGATTCGTGTTGTATGCTACGGAAATGGTAATTCTTGTTTTTTGCTTAAACGTGGTGTTTGCTGATAACTTTAAAATTGCACTGACCAAAATTTTTTAACTAAACAGAAAAAACTAGTATATATAATTGTTATAATTATTATTATAATTAATAGTAGATATATAATTTTCGAATCTGCAAAAGGGATATTTATTAATTGTTATTATTGCATTTATTACGTACGTTTTTTCGCCTATAGATTGTTTTAGGTAACTTTCGTATTTGTATATATGGTGGGTTTACAGTTGAATACTTTGTTGATTTGTTTGGTTTTTCATTTTCAGCTGATTTAATTCGCGAACTTGCTGCCATTTCTTTTGTTTATTGCTGCTATTGTACTGTGTAATGTGCTTTGTACAATAAACGGTAAACGGTACTCATAGCTGAATGTTGTGTTAAGTATTGTCTATAGCGCTAGGGTGACTTGTGATAAAGGTTTGAGGTTATGAAATTCTCAAGTGTTGGACCGATGTAAAGTGCTTTGATGGAAGGAAATACCGTAGTCTTGCCAAGCTGTTCACCGACCTTTTCAGATAGGTGGACCGATCGGACGGCCAATGACAGATTTCCGGCTTATTTCCAACTGAAAATTTCCTTCATGCCCTTCTTGGCTTTTATAAAGTTTTAATCTTTACCTTAACCAAGAGTTTAATAATGGGAAGAGTAGTTTTACAAAAGTTTAGTGCTCTCTGCTAAAAAACTTGAAAAGTTGCACCTTTTCTCAATTTCTGTAAAACAAGTTGTAGACAACCAAAAGTAGCTTGACACAGTAAAGATGAGCATTGCGGCCCGTGGGCTCGGCGGCCGACATCCATTGGTTAGCGGGCTGACTGCGGGACGGAGCGAGCCGAAAGGGCCTGATCGATCCTAGAAAATGCGACATCACTAAAATTAGCTAAACATTTGCTTTTTCTATTTATTTTACTGCATAGTTCGACGCTTCGTAGCATTATTTAGCATTTGTATCATGCATTGAAGACTTTGAAATAATATTGTTAGTAAAATTTAGGAAATTTGTTGGTCTGGTCCGGGCTGTGCACTTTCTAATGCACGTAGCGGATGTGCATTTTGTAAATACGCGGCTGGGCCGGGCCGGAAAAATCGAACTCGCGCTTTTATCTATTTCACAGTCTCTGGGAAAATGTCGAGATATATTTTGATATAAATTATGGCGTTTAATCTCCGCTCCGAATATAACGAAAGATGGTTCAAAATGGTTCAAAGCTGATGTCTCTTGAGAATCACCACCTTGACAGCTCCTAACATCAAATTGAAGCACTTTGCGGACTCGTGTCCGATCGGGTCGAATTGCGACTCAAAGACAGTTTGGAAAGAATTTTAGCCAGTTTGTGTTCAAATGTCATTTCGGAATGCATTTCAGATAGATCAGGCTGCTGCATTACGATGTTTCTGCTGCAAATAATATAGTTGGTAAAAGATTAAGAATGTAGGCTATTTCCTATTTGTTTTGCGTTTTGGTGACTCATGGGTAGGCAATTTGCTGCTCACCAGTTGTTAAGAGGAGGGCGCAGTTTGGGAGGTTCTGTCCACACACGATTGTGCCGCAGTTTAGAAAATTTGCCGTAAAGACTGACTGACTGCACTACAGCTTAGGCTTTTTGCGTCCCAAACATCCAAAGTTAGTTTGAAAGTTTAACATTGTATCCCTTTTATGGCTGGTCCAGCCCAGTTTATCTTATATAACCACTTTGTCTGAATTCAATGTTTGATTTTTAAAATGTTTTCTTTTCGGATTAATTTTTCCTGGATACTCTTAGAAAGATGGTAGAATCTTACGGATTTGCAGCTGAATCTCCAATGAAAAGATGATTTAATGATCTCTGTTTTAAGGGGCCCCGCCACTACACCCACAATGTTAATCAGCCGTATATAATATTTGAAAAAATTGCGGATTTTGACTATCCAGCAACTACTGAAAAATATGCTAGTTTAGTTCTTTCTATGGCAAAATATTGCGACACTACGTATTATCAGATAAAAACTGCGTACCGCCGATAGTTGAAGCATCCTGGATGCTGGATTCGTTTTTAATATTAAAAACACTCGAAAACTGGTGAATTTTGAAAGTCTTTGACAGTTAGCTGTGTTTTAAACATAATCTTCCATCTTTAAAAATAGCCTTCATTTTTGCGGTAGAAGAGTAAGTGTCCAGAGCATGAAAAGATTAAAGGCAGTGTAGAACGGTCAGAATGTCCAGCACTAATCTTTATGGCATGGCATCATCAATGCAAGCAATTTTGAAATTTTTTCAGAAATTTTAATAAAATGTTATCCAGCCTTTGTAGCGTATCGTCTAGCAAACTTAAACTGGACCAAAAGAGTGAATTTTGTGGAGAGTTTATCATTCAAGTTAAGTGTGGCAATGTATATATTTTCTGAAAGCTCAGAAATCAGAGATTTCAAAACATTTTAAAAAATTTTAAAATTTTAGAATTTCAAATTTCAGAAATTTTAGAAACTGTAGGAAAAGAAAAAATAAACGAAAAGTAGTCGAGTTTGGTATCAAATGAAAGGTCTCGTTCAGGAGAATGCGAATATGTATTAATTATGCGGATTTGGGGCGGCACGTGGTTCCAGCGGGCCCATATCCAGAAAAATAAAAGTTGCTCCAATCGCTACAAACTTGGGCTCATTTGAAAGCTCTCATCACGCTGAGGGAAAGTCATAATTGGGTCATCGCTCAAAAATGCTGTCTGCGAAAATTATGCCTCTTTAAACGCCAAAAATAGGTAGTTTTAGCACTTTTGGAGGGTTTAATCCAGGCTAGCGAAAGCTGTGAGCTGAATCAAGTCAAGCCAGTGCGCTACATTTTGCGCCTCATCATTATACACAACTACGTAAAAATTGCAGCTTTGGATCTTCATGCATGCGTAAGATAAGCTAATTTAAACAAACTTCAAAGGAACCGACACGGCGGCTTCTTTGAAGTTTGTTTAAATTAGCTTATCTTACGCATGCATGAAGATCCAAAGCTGCAATTTTTACGTAGTTGTGTATAATAATGAGACGCAAAATGTAGCACACTGGCTTGACTTGATTCAGCTCACAGCTTTCGCTAGCCTGGATTAAACCCTCCAAAAGTGTTAAAACTACCTATTTTTGGCATTTAAAGAGGAATTACTTTCGCAGACAGCATTTTTGAGCGATGTCCCAATTATAACTTTCACTCAGCGTGACGAGAGCTTTCAAATGAGTCCAAGTTTATAGCGATTAGAGCAACTTTTATTTTTCGGGATATGGGCCCGTTGGAACCACGTGCCGCCCTAAATCCGCATAATTGATACATATTCGCGTTCTGCTGAACGAGACCTTTCATTTGATACCAAACTCGACTACTTTTCGTTTATTTTTTCTTTTCCTACAGTTTCTAAAATTTCTGAAATTTGAAATTCTAAAATTTTAGAATTTTTAAAATTTTTTGAAATCTCTGATTTCTGAGCTTTCAGAAAATATACACATTGTCATACTTAACTTGAATAATAAACTCTCCACAAAATTCACTCTTTTGGTCCAGTTTAAGTTTGCTAGACTTATAGATTATGTTGCGTTAGGGCTACTGTTGGGTTAGTGCGCCCTTTAAAATCACAGCTGTTAACTGGTCAGTTTTGGAAGGTGTAGCGTTAGGGCACCCCTCTATTGTGTTAGGGCACCCTTAAGTGAAGTTAAAGAGTTCTAAAACTTAATCAAAAAATCCTAATTCCTGTAACATTCTCAAATTGATTGCACTTAATAAATTCTCGAAGATATGACTAATTTATGTTAAATATTTCACGTATTCGCTATCACTGCAAATGGCAGTTTTCAAGACAAAAACAGTAGAATAAGAACCAAGGTGGCATTTATGCACTCTTTACAATCTTTGTATAAGTTATGTTTGTTCTTCAATTTCAACAGACCAATATCAGGTACTCTTGATATCAGTAATATGTGCAATGTTTAGAACAGTGTATTGTGCACTGTCAAAGTAAGGGCGCCTTAACGCAACACTGGGTAGCCCTAACGCAACAGAAGGGCACCCTAACGCAACAAAATTGAAATGACCGAAGGTCAAAGGCGCCCTAATGCAACTTTACCTCATAGCAAGACTTGGGCGCAAACAGCTGTTTTAATTTTATTTTAGCGGAATGGAAGCCAGTGTTTACGATCTGATTACGGCGGCTCTTAATTCGAGAAGGGTTTATGCACCGTTGAATTTAGACATTCCTTCACATTTTACAGAAATTTCATGGGTTGTTTGGGATCATATTGTTGGTATTGATTAATTTTGTGTTATTTTGTGTCAACTCAATTTTGTGTTCTCAATTAACGATCACTTAGTTTTTAACTAGGAACGCACTGGAGCCTAGCCCCGGTCCCAGCCCCGGCCCCGACCCCAGAGTGAAATGTTGTAAGTTTTTGACACTTCGACCAAAATTTTGAAATTTTGAAAGTCCAAAAGAGGTCTACGTGCTAGAAACAGTTTGTTTCCGCGCAGATTTGAATGAAAACAACAATAATAACGTTTATATACCAGAAATTATTACAAAGTTTTTAAGAAAATTATGAAATTTTTCCATTTGGACCCCCAATTGCTAGGCCCGGCCCGATGAGGTTCCAGTCCCGGCCCCTGCACATCTCTATTTTTAACAGAGCTGCATGGTAAGCGTGAGACATTCACCCTAACGTCCAGTCCCCTTGATTGCCTATCTAGCAAGTCAATTTGCGCCCTGCGTTCTAAAGCTGGAAACAGATGCGAATTTAACACAGTCGGTCGTTGTATTTATGAGCTTCACACGGAAACGTACGGCTAGCGAGCATCGAAATCAGCACTTACTTGATCTCATTTGCGGAGGATCACTAAACGTGCGTAGTTGCGGGGAAAGGTGATGTTAGTTAGCTTGTAGAGCATGAATCCAGGAGCTGATAACAGAGAGGATACCAGCTGTCTCTCACAAACGCCCAAAGGGACAGACGACCAAACGAGCGAGTATAAACTGGGCTTAAAATAGTCAGACATAAAAACGGTAATAAAACCTTTGACGTCTAGATCTCATGCATGCCCTTAATTTCAGGTCCTGACGTTAAGTTCTGCTGGCTGCTGGGTCCGTCGCTAATCGAGTCCTCTCAGGGAGGTGGGACCACTGAGAACTACAACCTCCTGTTCAGTACGGACCTCCCCACGACTTCTACTACCACGGTGGTGCAAGCTGATGTTCATGGTTGCTCAACCTGTGGAAAAGTCACTTGTCAAGGTTGTGCTTCTGCGGATAACGGAGACTCTGATATCAGCAGCCGACAACAGCTCTGGATTGACTGTCCCTCTACCAGTGATGCTCCTGGTTAGTTGATTTCAGAATTTTAGGAAGCTGTGAGGACCATACCTGTGCTTATACAAGCTACAAAAGCCGGTTTTGGGGATTAGCTTCAGGTGCGGGGGCAACACGTACCCCAACAATCCTCCATCCTAAGCACACGTATGATACAGACAGACGTTTTGGTCGTTCATTGAATTTTGGTTTTGTTTTTTGATGTTTCACGTACATGTTGTGTAACTCCATTAAGTATTCGAAGACATTTACGAGTTGAGCCGAAATTTTGATTTAGAGTCTTCAAAAAATTACAGTAGTTCTTTTTGAGGTTGTCAATGAAAACAAGTGCTTAATTCACGCGATTCCCATTTGATCAGTGCCTAGATAATTAGGCTTCTGTGTTTCTTTTTTCTATTTTCTATTTTGATGTTTCTAACATTGTGTTTGTTTAGGTCCATCTCATGCAACGACAGCGACGGCGCCTTCCTCCGTCTCCTCCTCCGCTCGCCGCGGCTATCTTCGCACTGCTTCCAGTCTCTCCGCCACCGATCCTTGCGATACTCCGCGATATCTGACCTTTGACCCGTCGCCGATCCTGAAACTGTTGAGTTCCGAGATCGGTCGAGGTCAGGATTTTGGTGTGGAGGTGGGCATTGACTTTAAGCTGGCCGTGTCCAGTGAGTCCAAGACGGTCACGGCCGCCTTCATTTTCATGGCCAAGCATAAGGGAAGCTTTGGCGGTCTGCATGCTTTCGCTTTCTGTCTGGAAGAAAGACATCTGTCCTGGCTGATTGCTATGCAGTCCTTTCTGAGATTCAATGTGATTGATGTTATAACAAAGTACGAACTGAACTTATGCTTAAGCTACTGTACAACATCTTCAGGTTGTCAATAATAATTTTCTCCAGTTACTGATAAATTTGCTAAAAGTGTGTCTTTTGTCTTCATATCAAATAGCTTAGTCTTATTTAGAAATTAATTTGGTAATTTGTTCCCAATATCTCCAACTGAACAACTTTGTAGCTAAAGGAGCTAATTAATTTGTGCCTTTTCGACATTTCTTTGGCTGTCCTGAAAGCACTTTATTGTATATTATGCTTTTTTTGTTATTTCATTCTGCTGGTTGTAGACTAAAGATCTGGCTACATGTAACCGCTGAGCTTGCAGACACTGTATGCAAATTAACTGGTGAATGGAAGAGTTTGCTCTACCTTTTCCATTCCTTGATGGAACAGTCCCTTTAATAATGTCCCGCCTCTTTTGGCCAATACCGCCTTCGCTGCCACCAGACTGTCCCAGAATCACTTTCTGGCCACTGCAGTTCCCCTTCTTCCTTCTTTTTTCCTTTTTTTCCCCCTCCTCCCTGGTTGTTTTGACCTATGGTACACTAAGGTAGATGAGATAGCTAATTTTTCACTGCATTATCTTAAGGTGCTGGTATCCTTTTGTGCAGTACTTTTGTGGTGATTTTTCGAAACGCTATAACTTTCACAGTTTTGGGAGTTGGAAAAAGCTTTATACATCGTTTTAAAGCTTGTAATCTGTACATTAACATGAGCTTACGAAACTAGCAAAATTAGCAAAAAATAGCAAAAAACTTCCGACATGCTGACATCTGACAGACTGAATATAGACCAAAAATTTTTGAACATCGATTTCTCAAAACTGTAGAATCGGCCAAAATTGTTTCTTAAACCATGATATGAAGGACATGTGGGCCGAGGGACATTTTTTGGATTTGGCTCAACAAGTCTCAGTACTCCAGAAAATCCGGCAAGTGCGCGATGACACGAAATTTCGCAAATTTCTATTCAGTTTTCTCACAACTGGAGAAGTTTTAGCTCAAACCAAGAAAACTGTCCCTCCGCAATAGGGCGAATTTTCATTCAGCCAAAAATCACGCGAATCCATTGGGCAGTTTTTGAGAAATCAATGTTCAAAACAAAATAATCGCAATTTTGCCAAAATGGTTTTTCGGCGAATTCCGTAGGTTAAAGCAACGAACTCCATCGAATAGGTATTGATAAAATGCGCAATTGGACGGTGTATCGATTGAGTATAAATAAGCCGAAATTGTCAGTAAGATTTGGCAGTAATTTTGAAAAAACTGATTTCGTCAAAAATGGCCATTTTTTGACCCCAAAAATCGTTTTTGGCTTATACCGTCTTAACCACTAGAGGTAGCCAAAAGTTGTGAAGGCAAAAATGTTCATTTTGGTGCCCTCTTTCCAGCCATAACAACCAATCCGGTGTAGCGACTATGTACTGAGAGAATGAGGGCAAAAACCAAAACTTTCTTATCTTTAAACCTAAAAATCCGGGACTGGTCCCAGAATGTTAAAGAGCACGAAAATAAGGTAATTGGAAAGTTTCATCCACTTTCATAAAGAATTGAAGCTTGTAGGGTCGAATTTACACAAAGCGATACCAGTACCTTAAGTGCACATGCCTGCTACACACTTTTACGCATGTTTGTATAGCACATATGTGAGGGTGGAGATACGTAAGTGGCCGAATTTTTATACCTCCTAATGTACAAATTTAAACTTTTCCCCATGCAAGCATGGTCCTTTTCTACATTGTCGTTCTTTTTATTGGGCTGCCGATTTTTCACAAAAAGGCAACCCTTTAATTTGGGTATGTCCGTTATTCTCCGGATTCTTGTCCTCTCTATCTCGAGATTGGCTCTACCGATTTGGCGGAAATTTTGCATGAGGATAGGGGTTGTGTTGAAGTGCTCCCGGACACCTGAAGAGCTTACCCTGATGCGACATGCTAAAGTACTTGATACAGAGATGCTGCAAATGGTAAAAATTGAAAGTAGCGGAAATCGCCTATTATGGGCATCATTTGAAAGCTCTCGTTGAGTAGATAAAAAGTTGTAATAGGAACCAAAGCACCAAAATGTACGAAAAAAGAGCCTCAAAGGGGTCAAAAATGGCCAAAACCAATCAAAGTGAGTCAAAATCGATGTCAACTGCTCTAGCTTTTGGTAAGGATGGCCGATTGGCCTAAAATTTTGCATGTGGACGGGGGTAATGTGAAGTGGTCCCAGGTAACTGGACAGCCCACCCATGGGCGGCATGCGTAATTACTCGATACGGTAGTGTTGCAAATAGTCAAAATTGAAAGAAGCGGAAACCGTCCAAAATGGGTCTCATTCGAAAGCTCTCGTTGCGCAAATAAAAAGTTGTAATAGGGCCAACTCCTGAAAACTTACCAAAATTGAGATATATACGTCCTTTGGTAAGCTTAAATATTACGCGGCAACCCAGTCATGTCAGTTTGCTTTTCCTTATTTTCAGGTCATGTGGTGGTAGCAGGATCTGACGGCAACGCGGTCAGTTCAATGATTCAGACGCTGACCTTCTGTTTGCCTGAAACAGACAAACGCTTCTGTCGCTATTCATTGCCAAAGGGAGGATACACCTATTGTCCTTATCTGAAGGTAGGTTGTCACCTACACCTGATTTCAACTATTATGTATGACATAAAGTGATGGTACCCACACGTAATAAATTTGGATAAAAGGGTTTTCCTTTTTGGGGTTCTGCCTTCTAGTTGGTTAGCAGGTTGTTACTCTTGATACCAAACTTTCATGTACTAATACTAAAGTCAGTAATAGTACTAGTACTAATACCAAGAGTACATAATAATAAGAGTATGCCACTAGGCAAGCTCTATGTTATCAGAGCAAAAACTATGCTCTGCTCGCTAACGGCCCACCCCCCCCCCGCAAATTAGACCCTAGTGACCCCCCCGCAAATCAGTACCTAGTCGAAACGGGGGTACGCTCACTCGCTCTATGTTTATGTGCTTAAGCTCAAAAACACAAGCAGTGCGTGCGCGAATTTTGTGCCTGCTTTGAGCTTTAGAACACAAACATAGCGCACAAAATTCTTTGAAGTGAAGGGTCTAATTTGCGGGGGGGGGGGGGTGGGCCGTTAGCGAGCAGAGCATAGTTTTTGCTCTGATAACATAGAGCTTGCCTAGTGGCATACTCTTATTATTATGTACTCTTGCTAATACTAAAGCACCTCTTAATTACCAGAATTTAGAGCAAAGCTGACACTTTCTTGTGCTATGGTATGGTTCAGTGTACCGTATTGTAACGATCCCTTTTGTAGCTTGTTCTTTTCGTTTCGAAATTAGTTGTGTTTGTACTTTTTCTTGTTTCAGGTGCAAGGACTCAGTCCTGACGCACTGCGTCTCCTCTGGACAGATCTGAGCCTTTTCAAGAGTCCCTGGCCGCCGGCCGTCATAAATCTGGACACTAGAGAGATCTGGAGCGGTCCGTCCCTGGAGAAATTCTACAGTCAGACAATTGCTGCCCGAAAGCAGGAATTGCAGGAACTCTTGGAACAGGATCCACCGGACAAGAAGAGATCTGGGAAGGTCAACTATGACTGGAAACAGGAGAAGGTGCTAACGGGTAGTGGTGCCGGGTCCTTGGCCCGAACGATGTTGCTCCATCTTGATCTCCTGCCCTATGAATCTGAGATTCGATCCGGCTACCTGGCCCAGTTTGTTCGGCATCTGGTTCACCGAGCCCTGGCCTTGGTGGCATTTGTGGAGAACGATATTCCGGAGGATGTTCTGAAGAATTTCACGCCCGCCAAGCAAAGCGAATGGCTGGGAAAACTTAGGAAGGCACAAGATCTGATGAACGATGCTGAGTTTAGGGTAATTCTGGCGATGGCTGATCGGTTTAGTCAGGGACTGGCCCAGAAATTGGCGGGTTTTTAAAATATTTCGGTATATGCTTCATAGTTTTAAAATATATTTATTTATATGTATGTATGTGTACATCTGTATACATGCTATTTTCGCTATTGTGTATATTTATTGTTCAGAGGTCAGGTTATATGTTAAATTATTATGTTAATATGCTTGTCTGAATAAGCACAAACGGGATTCATTTTATTGTATCAATTTGATCTGTTGATTTTTGCTTTTTGTTTATACCATATTTATATATTTACGTATTGTTTGTATTACTTCGCTTGCGTTGGGTGTAAGAATATACTGTATATATACTGCAATTGTATAGAACATTTTTGTGAGTGATTTTAATCACAGCTCTTTTCTTTATTGAACTTTATTTATCTGATGATATTGTACCTACTACCTACCCGTATAATGTTATGCTGCTCATAAAACTGCTATACAATTACAAATACTATTCATTCGACTAGCAGGTAAACTACAGGTGGTGACAATTCAAGTTAAAGTGAACAAGCTAACAGCCTAACAGCTAGCTAGCAATCACCTAAAAATTGAACTAGGTCGCCGCGATAATAAGGCTAAAGATGTAGACTGGAGGTTTAGGATTGAAGGGAACTAAGAGGGACGTAAACTCTTGTAGGAAGCGCTCTGGTAGATGTTATCCCTTTTGTGCTACATACAACAACTGTTTACCTCGACGCAACGAATTAGACATGGCATCATAACCGTGTGCATTGTCACAGGTCGCACCGACGTGCGTTGACGCGACACCGGGACAGGAAAGCCTTTGAGAGGTTCTGCAAATGGATCACTATTTTGACAGTCTTTTCTGACTGTACAGTGAAGGGCTAGAAGAAAATTGGGACCTGCGATTTGTACTTGCTCTTTAAGCTAAAATTTAAGAAAGAATCGGATAAACTGCCGTTTTGGAAACACATGGATATTAGTGATTCTTTTATCGAGGCCGAAGCTAAGCTACGGCCCGTTTTTATAGCACTACTGGCTATTGGCTGTGTCCTTTTGTCATCGATTATCGCAGTAGTCGTATTTTATTTCTACCGAGCATTAAGAGGGCCAGTGATATCTCCTGCGCTTTCCGGTAAGAGCGGTAAATCTTCCAAATGGGCTGCAGACTAAGAAACAAATTACTTGACAAATGATAATTTATAATTGAACAAATGTTAACTACTATATAGCTGTCTTTGTAGTATAAGAGTTACAGGTGTTTATATAAGTAAAAATTGTATTTATTGCGGTAAAACACGAAACCATTACATGATGCATAATATATACAAATGCATTGTTAAGCTACTACCACATTTAGTTAAATGTTAATTAATTGCACATAAGGAACGGTAAAAACCCAACTAATCTCTACTATCATCAAAGTTTTATGAGCTTCTAGCACGGTTGAACACAGTCGAGAGCAAACCGCGGATGCTTTCCAATGGAGTTGGGTTGATTTTAGTTTGCTCCGCCGCCAGAGCTTGAGGTAAGTAGTACTGATAGTAGGCTCCTCCCGTCCCAGAGTACTGGATCGCTGAGGGCAACGGCTGAAGTCTTGAGGGAAATAGACTGGATAACAGATCCAGTTGACTAGTGGAAAAGGCTGTCGAAGGCGCCGCCGGTTGGGCGGTTTCGACAGCCTTTAGAGGAGGGATTTTGATCAGCTTCTGGGATACTTCGGATTCCCCTCCGAGCAGTGGGGACTTTGGCTGGGACCAGGGCCACTCCTGAGCTGACCAGACTGGTATCGCCTGAGGCTTGGGCTGAGACAGTTCCAGTGAGCCAAATCGAAACGGTGATGAGAGGCTGGCCTCAAGAAGCTGAAGATTTGCCTCTGAAATGTATTCGAGGTGAAATTACAAAAACCGCAAACAATTTTCGTACTTCCAGTCAATTTTCAACTTCCACTGATTCACTATATATACATGGATATTGCATCTTAAGAGAATTGGCTGTATACATTTGGTTTCATGAATGTGCTCTTAGTCTTACCGCATGGTATTTCAATGCCAGCACTGTCAACTAATCGAATGCTGTCCACTCCAATGTACTGGCCGGAAATAAGCATGTCTGCCACAAAGATTAGCTGAAAATTAAGGCAAACCTCAAATACAATTCGATATTGTTGATTGCCTCTGTAGGTATTTAAACACTCTAACAACATTGTCATATCTTTCTGTACTTATCCTACGACTGCAAAAATCACTAAATATCGAATTCACAACATCACTAATCAAAATAGCAGCACCACAAAAATTGGAAGGATTTCTAGATTTTTAGTATAAATTGATATCAAACTAACTGTCATCGGAACGTTGGATAAGGGCAACGGAACTCGGATTAATTGCCAGCCTCGACCAAGATTTCGGTTTCCCAGAGTTTGCCAAATTATGTTGAGCGGATTATAGGGATCGTTTCGAAAGATGCTGAGACGACCAGCACTACTGTCGGTAATCAGGACTCGAAACTCCAAGTAGGCTCCTTGCGGAATGAAGAAACGACCGGATCTAATCGAAGCCTGCTGATCGGGTGTTCGATTGTCACCGCTAATGTAGATGTAAGAGGATCCTAAAATCGTTCAAATCGTTAGGATTATTGTCCTATTTTTAAGCATAATCCTATTGTTTTCCCGACTACTTCTTTCTAATTTCACTATAAACAAACACTGTGTACATGCCTGGCGACAATACTTAACCAGAATTGTTCAATATTCTTTTGTTTGTACAATTTGAGAGTACTATATACAAGTAACACAAAAATAGTGTGATCAACCTTTGGACTCGAGCACTCGACGGCTTTTAATGTAAATATTTTTATTTATGGGCCAACAGGTTTGGTTTGTCACTCAATATTAATTCTTTATATCCCTTTATGTGTTGCCGTATTTATTTACTGTATACTAACTTCCTTCGTCCTCTTCTATTCCTGAGAAGGGTGTTCGTAGATTCTTAATTCTCCAGTCAAAGTTGGCCTTGAAATCGTTGTACCATTCGCAGAAGTCGTCCACGAACTCACAGGCGACGGCTGGACAGACGCCCACATCCTCAACTGGCAGCTC
The DNA here is from genome assembly GCA_030248195.1 of Trissonchulus latispiculum. Taxonomy (NCBI): domain Eukaryota; kingdom Metazoa; phylum Nematoda; class Enoplea; order Enoplida; family Ironidae; genus Trissonchulus; species Trissonchulus latispiculum. Next base: position 34,030 of record JASAND010019654.1, on the reverse strand, counting down.
TACAGACTGAAAAAGGGCACAAAAATAACAAAGTTAACGGAAAGTTGGATAGTTGCTCATATAGTTTCATGGATTTTTTCTCGATTAGACGATTGAAAAGCTTGATCAAAATATAAGTTCAGCCACTTGCAGTTTATAAATTGAATTACGAAACACAGTTCTATCAAATATATACTATCTCTTTTTGTAGCACTGAGCCAGTCATAGCTTACTGACCTTGTCCTCAGGTTCATCTATGGGCAACCTTCTGGGCCGCTCTGGAGCAACCAAGGTTCTTTGAGCCACAGCGGCTCTATTCGCGTAACCACCGTCGCCGACCACAGGAGGAGGCGCATAGCCTTGACTCTGGACGAAATTACTTCCACTGATGTAATCTCCTTGAGCTAAAGCACAATAATACCGTTTCTGCTTTATGTTTATATCGAAAGATGTTTCGAATTTCAAATTTAAAAATTAAAAATCTACCTGTCTTAATTTTGAGATCATTCTAATTAGTGATTGTATTAGGCTTAAGTTTTTGTTAAAGATCATAGATTAAAAGTGCAGGTAAGTTTACTGGTTCTTTCAAACGTGATGTCGTCCAATCCAATTGTGTCCAGTTCAGTATTGAATCCGGAAGCAGCAATGATAATCTAAAAGCCGTAAATTTAGGAATAAGTTAAGCATTTTTATGATTCAAAGATGCAATTATATATGCACAAAAATTACTATGCTATGCTGTGCATGCTTAATAATAAAAAGTATATGATGTATATATAATAAATATAGTATTTCCTATTTAATTGCATTACCTGAAATGCAAGGGGATTTGCCGGAATTGTGACCACTCTCTGAATCCACTGCTGTTGGCCGAGTCCGCTGATGGTATCCAGACAGCGAATCTGAGTCTGACCGGAGTCTCTTGTGCACACCTAAAATTAAATCCTGTAAATAAAGCAAACTGTAATCAAAAGTCAATGATATAATGGAATTATATGACAAACACAATTTTTGCAGACTCCTTAGTTTTATATACCTGCAAAACGGGTGGGACAGCGGCCTTCCAATAGTTGAATGTGAGTCTTGCATCTGTTGTTAGACTGTCCAAAACAGGCGATCGTAACCAGGCACGAGCTCCAGAGCCAGTGGCAGCAAATGAACCTTGGGCGTAGGCAAAGGATCCAGCTAAAATAGAGGAAAACAGCCCTTAAGGGGGGGGGGGGGCGGGGGCTACTAAAATCGACTTGCCCCGACTTTGTATGATTGGCCTACTTTTTGGCGAAGATATAGAGCATGGGTGTGGTCAAAAAAATATCGGGTACTGAGACCTTAGTTGCTTTCCAGCCATGTGCAGCCGTCGCGTTTATGTGCCCGACCCCCCATTTTTCGCAACTACCAACCAACATAATTAATTAAAAATTTCTACTGACTGCTAGGTCCAAGCTTCAAAGCTGTCATTCGCCAATATGATATGGCACATATGCCCATACCTGTAGAAAACTACTAGATGTCTGTATCTTATGTGCATCTAAGGGAATTACTCTTCAAAGTTGAAGTTTCGGCAAAAATTTAAAAGTTTTTGGCTAACGAAAGGAAAATTTTATTACTGGTGCGAGCTATAAGGCTGTAATTTGGCATAGAAGGAGGCCCTATAGGAGTACTCATTTGTGCCAAATGGCAAGAAATTCTGCCGAGTGAAACAATTTTTATGTCAACTTTAATCTTCAAAAATTGCCGAAACCGCCATTTTCAGTCTGTCGGATCCTGTGTAGAGGCTTTCTGCAGCCATAGAAGTCGCAAACCTTCACTAATCGAGCTGAAATCTTTTGTGGGGGTGTTTTCGACCTCGCTGAGTTCAAATATCTCAAAAAATTTGAATTTCAAAAAATTTGATTTTTTCGATTTCTGGGCTACCATTCCCTAAAACAGGCGTTTTAGGAAATTTTTGAAGATTAAAGTTGACATAAAAATTCTTTCACGCGGCAGAATTTCTTGCCATTTGGCACAAATGAGTACTCCTATAGGGCCTCCTTTTATGCCAAATTGCAGCCTTATAGCTCGCACCAGTAATAAAATTTTCCTTTCGTTAGCCAAAAATTTTTACATTTTTGCCGAAACTTCAACTTTGAAGAGTAATTCCCTTAGATGCAGATAAGATATAGACATCTAGTATTTTTCTGCAGGTAGGGACATATGTGCCAAATCATATTGGCGAATGACAGCTTTGAAGCTTGGGCCTAGCAGTCAGTAGAAATTTTTAATTAATTATGTTGGTAGTTGCGAAAAATGGGGGGTCGGGCACATAAACGCGACTGCTGCACATGGCTTGAAGGCAACTAAGATCTCAGTATCCGATATTTTTTTGACCACACCCATGCTCTATATCCTCGCCAAAAAGTAGGCCAATCGGACAAAGTCGGGGCAAACCTTTAGTAGCCCCCCCCCTTAAGGGTGAAAATAACGTAACGTTAAACAAATATCAAATAACTTATAGAATATGCCATTATTTAAATTCAATATTGAGCCCATCAAGCTAGATATTCTACAGGAAAAAGTGAGAATGAAGCTATTATAAAACGTTAGCAAAATAAGTAGTTCGTACTGCCTTGAAGAGTTCTGGGAATACTGTGATATCCGTCCACTCTAACTTCATTTCCTATCTGCCAGTCAAAGTCGTCCTCATTTCCATCCAACGCATTGGCCCAACTACAGAAGTTGTTCTGATCGAAGTTGCAGTTCAGCTGATCCAACTGACTGTAAGCGACTGGACTGAGGAGTAGGATCGCTAAAGAAAGCAATCCGATAGAAATAAAATTGATACAATGGAGAAGACCAAGAAATTTTAAGGCACAGTAATGGCTGATAGTTTTATAGTCTTGCTGCATGTCGAACACGAAGTCTTTCCACAAAACTGAAGGATTTGTTTCCGTTAGCTTTATTTTTATGCAATGGGAGACTGAATAATCATAAAAACCGAAATTCTGGAAACTCTATTTTCCTAAATAAACTGAAAGAAACTGAAACAGAAACTCCAACAGAAACTAAAACTGAAACTAAAAAAACTAAAACCAGAAATCGACTACTGAAACAATACTATCGAGATATTTTTTCAAACAGTTATATAAAATTAAATTTCTTATCATTATACATACAATCTATGCAATTAGTAACAGCTATATAAATTTAAATATATAATACAAATACACTACCATAAGCTATTGGTCCCAAACTCCACATAGTCTAAAATGTCAGTTTCAGAGTATTGGCAGATATGAAAACATTTTAATGTGTCAAACAGTCAAAAAATTGTTCAAGTTCAGTACGGAGCATGAAATAAACGAATGATATACGTAATGTAGCGATGGGCCAAAATAACTAAAACCTCTCTTCTATAATGTGCATCATTATGTCATAAAGGGGTATCGCATTCACACAATTCTATCAGTTTCAACTGAACAAAGTCCAACCTACTAAATATTTAATTTCCAGGCATGTTTCACAATAAACAACAACTAGAGTGAAACAGTGACTTTTAGCGACTGACCCACTCCCAACAATTGAACGATTCATTGAAATAGTTCTCAATTAGTCAAATTGACATACGTACTTACCAACTCTAAATTGTATACTTACAGGCGGTTAGCTAGCTAGTATATCCGAATAACACCCTATATTTACACTGAACGTAATAGTGTAAGCACTGTGTGTGTATAAACTAAATATATATTCGCTGATTTAGTTAATCAATAATGTTTAGTGGTAGATAATAAATGACTCAACTGTCCCAGAAATTTTATTTCCGTCAATCATTTGCACTTGCCTTGCAGTGTCTCCATCTGGCTGAAAAGTGGAAACATTGACATTTTACAATGTCCTAAACATAGAAAGCACATATTTAGGATCTCTTTAACTATTCCCCCCCCCCAACTCGTTTGGGGGGAATTAGTTAAATAATTGCGGACATAATTGTTCTATTTTGTCTGTTCCATTTATACCGGCTCCTGAGGTAACTTTAAGGTGAGCATATGCAGTTTTCAATTTAGGGGGGGGGGGAGAGAAATAGTTAAATAGTGTCTTTAGGGGGAAATAGTTAGAGAGATCCAATATGGATCTTAGTTTACAGTAGTTTTCAATTTGGGGAGAATTTAATAAGGTCTTTAGGGGGGAAATAGTTAGAGATGCAATATTTAAGTTAGTTTGGTTGAGTTAAGTTCGCGAGATTTTTTCAATATATACTAAACCCAATGATCAATTTAAAGAAGTTTTGAGCATCATTGTTTTTGACGCTAGGACTTTTCGCTTAACACTGAACAATGAACTCAGGAAGGATTTACTCTTACCTTGCAGCATATATATTAGTGGAACACTCAAAGAAGTTTATCTCTGTGCTGTGGACCGCAGGCTGATGATACGAAGGTCAAGGAAGCAAGATCCCTGAGTCAAATAAATTTAGTTTTAACAGTGGGAACAAAGGTTTTAGTTCTGACGACTATTAAACTGAAATAACCGTGGCTTTTCCAGACCGCGATTTTCGCGTTCTGCTTGAATAGAGTCTTCGCTGCCAATTCTTCCTATTTCTGTAGCTGTTCACCACAAGCCCTACGAGCAGGCGCCCCCTAGATAACTTCCTCTAACTCAGTAACTTCTGTTGCTGCTTAGTTGGAGGCAGTAGTTGTAAGATTGCGCGGACTGAAGAGTGTACACATACAGTCCAGATCTGGATTAGCGAAATTCCTACCAGAGCGACGCAATTTAAGTACGTGTGCTGCAAGAACATTTTGAAATTTTAGACTATTCTATATTTCTATCCTATCTAGTAATCCTAGTTAAGTTTCCGTCACTGAAATCGAAACAAAAACTAGGCTTTAGTAAGCGCAACAAATCTAACCTGCCATTGTTAACCTAGCATACCCGTTAAACTTTTCCAGTTGACAATGTAATATATTTTCTGAAAGCTCAGAAATCAGAGATTTCAAAAATTTTAAAAAATTTCTAAAATTTTAGAATTTCAAATTTCAAAAATTTTAGAAACTGTAGGAAAAGAAAACATATACGAAAAGTAGTCGAGTTTGGTATCAAATGAAAGGTCTCGTTCAGGAGAACGCGAATATGTATCAATCATACGGATTTGGGGCGGCACGTGGTTCCAGCGGGCCCATATTCCGAAAAATAAAAGTTGCTCCAATCGCTACAAACTTGGGCTCATTTGAAAGCTCTCATCACGCTGAGTAAAAGTTATAATTGGGTCATCGCTCAAAAATGCTGTCTGCGAAAGTTATTCCTCTTTAAACACCAAAAATGGGTAGTTTTAACACTTTTCGAGGGTTTAACCCAGGCTAGCGAAAGCTGTGAGCTGAATCAAGTCAAGCCAGTGCGCTATATTTTGCGTCTCATCATTATACACAACTACGTAAAAATTGCAGCTTTGGATCTTCATGCATGCGTAAGATAAGCTAATTTAAACAAACTTCAAAGGAACCGACACGGCGGCTTCTTTGAAGTTTGTTTAAATTAGCTTATCTTACGCATGCATGAAGACCCAAAGCTGCAATTTTTACGTAGTTGTGTATAATGATGAGACGCAAAATGTAGCGCACTGGCTTGACTTGATTCAGCTCACAGCTTTCGCAAGCCTGGGTTAAACCCTCGAAAAGTGTTAAAACTACCTATTTTTGGTGTTTAAAGAGGAATAACTTTAGCAGACAGCATTTTTGAGCAATGACCCAATTATAACTTTCACTCAGCGTGATGAGAGCTTTCAAATGAGCCCAAGTTTGTAACGATTGGAGCAACTTTTATTTTTTTGGTCCAGTTTGTTTGCTAGACTATAGTTCACTTCTGTGCACTAAACAGCATGCATGCGCACCTTAATCAGAATGTCGTTCTTTACATACATAATTAGATTGCGTGCAAAAGCTCACTTCAGTATGTAAATCGGCATCCGTTATACCAAGAGTACATAATAGATAACTCTAACGCTAGCATGTACAAATCATAACGTAGCACTTTTCAATGATATAAAAATTGTTGCACATTACACTCCTGAAAATTTTTTATTATGCATCAATTTTTATATCATCGAAAAGAGCCGAAAAAGTGCTATAACGTTGTCGAATTAGTTTTTTAATTGCGTTAGGCTAATTAAAGTTATAATTAATTAAAATAACTAATAAATTACCTACCATAAGCCTTAGGCTAATGGGCCAATCAGCAAGCAGACATACGCTTATATGAAAGCGTGTATTTAGTGCAAAGTGGGACCCCCGCAGTTACGGGGAGCGGGGGTCCCGAGTTAATGAATCGAGCATACCGTACATGATTTGTAAATGCTAGCGTAAGAGTTTCTTGCTCTTTTCTATTATGTACTCTTGGTTATACAAACTAAGCTACCTACCTAACCTATATTGTCAAATAGATTAAGAACTGGTTTATTAAAAATAATGAATATTAAAGCAAACATATTAAGCATAGCAAAGAATAGAACAAACAGGTCACTCCAGTATTTCTACCACAACTCTTGCTTCTTCCGGACTATATGAAGTAGGTGGAATCATAGCTTCGTAAGGACTAGGTAATAGCTTGTTCATTTCACTGGCATGAATTCTCTCAACAACGTCAGCCACCGGGTCGCAGGCGTGTCTCCCACCATCATCCGAATGCTGCACCAAATCTTTTAAGGCTTCAGCATCTTCACCATCAACAAGAAAAACCGGTTGTTGAGATGCGCTACTTCTATAATAACAATAATAACAAGCTATAGAATACTCTTGATAGAATTAATAGAGCAGACTACAGTGAAATCGGGAAAACACGCTGTCATACAAATTTCGCGAAAATCACAGTGTTCGTAATCTCGAAAGATAAATTCATTTGGTTATTCCAATCTTTCGGAACAATTTAAAATTGTTATTTTGTCAACTTTATAAATTCTGGCCACTTACAAAATGAACAGTTAATTTCAGTTAATTTTCTGCATACGGGCAGTTTGCCAGAGTGGTTCATTTTACCACATTTCAGCTGGCTCGCTCGCTCGCTATCACATGCTGATCCTCTACCGAACGCGTTAACGACCACCTCCCAGCAAATTTGTACTCAGTAGCCCTTACAACAGAATACCCACCACCGAGTACGCATTTGCTTATTGCACATTTACGTGGTGCAGAACGAAGACTCAATGACCTTCTTAAATGTGTCTGTTTCGAGCTTCAGAAACTATTTTGACTTATGTACTCTATCTCTTGGGTTACTTTTTGGCACATCTCACTAGGATCTACCTACCCACTAGCGTAGATACGGGGGGGGGGGCGGCCGCCCTCCCCGAAATAATGGCTTTGCCCCCCGGAAAAATTGAGCAAAATAAAAATCTTACGCCCGCGCGGAGCGCGGGCGTTTGACTTTATTAGAAACATGCACAAATTGTACATTAATGCTTCAAATTAGCTCAACGATGCATTTTCTATACCATTAAAAAATTTTCGCGCCTCCGGCGCGAATTTTGTCTATATATTTAGATTGCCAGAATTTTATTTTTCATTAAGCATGCTAGCAAATGTCTGTGTAAATAGTTGCTTTGCAGTTTTGTTAAATATCTGCGTTATTCCCAACATCATCAGCCTTGGCATAATTGGTTAATATGATCAGAATACGCAGTTCTTAATGGGAGCATCTTCTGTAGCTTGAGTTTTCAGACAAGACAGTTTAAATGTAGAAAATAGCAAATAAGGTACAAAATGTTGTTAGACAATTGATAAATCATTGTAAAGAATTAAAAGTTTCAATAGCGTTTAATGGCGAAATTTAAAAATTTTCTCAACTTCTGGGGGGCTCTGCTTTAAGTTTGGGGTTTAGGGTTTCGTTTTCAGTTGTAACAAGTCCAAAACATGAACCAAAGAAGACTTGAATTAATATGACAACTTGCCGTATTATACGCAGTGTGCATGTAGTTATTACGCAAAAATAACATTTTTCTTCCCCCCCCCCTCAAAAATCCTCGGTCAAAACCGCCCCCCCCCCTGAAATTTTTTTGTACCTACGCTACTGTACCTACCCGCTGCTGCCACTTGAACAGCGGTCCAAGGATCTGTGTCCACTGCTCTGCAAATTCCTGCTTCTACTTGAGGCAATATCGTTCAGTGGAAAACTTGAAGATGTATCGACTGATATCTAAAAATATAATTGAAATAAAAGCAACAACAACTGCTGAAATCACAACAAGTGTTACGACTATTAGTATCATGACTATTACGCCCAACATTTTCCCCGCATGAAAGATTTGCTTAACGTAAACTTAGCCACAGAACTTAAGTTCCTGTAGGAAGTAGGAACAGATAGACACAAACATAAGAACTTAAAACAAAACTTGCGAATACAACTCGAAAATAATTGAAAATTATTGAAAGTCAATTGCTGTCATGTTCAATTTTGATCAATTACATATAGACTACTTCAAAAAACTCAATTTAAGTTTCCACCTACTACGCACCACGAAAGAAGACCACTCACACTCAAAGGTTGGCGTAATTTGTCCACCGGTTCGCTCCAACCAATGCCAGCATTCGAAGGCCGTTTCAAGTTGGCTGATCTCTTGGACTGGAGCTCCGGGTCTGGCAAGACATGACTGTCAGCTGCCTGAGCCGTCTGCCTTTGAACCAGTTGACGCACAGTTTCAATATCACTTAGACCAAAGGTCAATGGCTCCGGCTGGAAGGGAGCTTCATGATTTGACAGAGTTTGTGACGTAGTGTCAGTAGTCGCTGCTTGAACTGGACGACGATCCGAAGAGTACGTGGTCTGACGATCCGGTGCGGATTTCCGGATATGGCGACTAGGCTTATAGTATTTGTGACTCGGTTTTCTGGCGGCCCTTGAGCTGGGAGTGCTGCGATGCGAGGAGGAATCGCTGGCCGGAGAGCCGGGGCCACTCATCGAGTCACTGCTGAGATTATGGATTTCCTCGCTTCTCACTCGGGATAGACGTGAATGCTGCTGTTGAGCGGTACCGGTGCTGGAGGGAGGGTCACTGGATAAAGAGGGCGCAACGCCGCCTGCAGAGTTCTGGGGCGCAGCCCGTTCCCTGGGTTCCACGTTCTCCACAAATTCAACCTCATACTCACTGAACGGTGACTCAGTTCTGGTCGTCAACGGGTCGCGCTCATCTTCGGACGAAGAAATGTCAATGCTGATCGGATTGACAGTAGCCTTGTGCTGCTTTGACGCACTGCTGGTCTGCGGCCGCTTAGTAGGAGGCGACGCCTTTCCGGCCGCTCGAATACGACGCGACTGAATGGTCTTTTTGGCTCGACCGAAAATGGAAGGCCGTATGCTGAAGGTAGTGGATTTAGGATGGGAACTACGAGGAGGAGACGAGACAACCGATTTAATAGAGGACAGTCTCCGTCTATCTGGAGAGCCTGAAGAAGAAGCAGGAATCACCGGTGGTCTGGGCAAGGAAGAACTATTAAAGCGCTGTGGACTTTTAGTTGCCTGATATCGTATGCTCGGTGTCGGAACAGGGGGCACCGCAGTTGTGTACGTGCATACAGTTGACGGTGTAGGCGCAGCAATTATACTGCAGGATGGTGCTGGTCTAGAGTAGGAATGTAGGCCTGCAGGGGAGCTCTCACTGATCTGACTGTTAAAGCTGAGACGCGTACTAGAGCTCACAGCTCCAGCTCCTGCAAGACTGGGGGCGTTAGTGTGTCTGGCTTCGGAAGTAGACATCGTTGTTGCAATACCACTATTGCAGGCTGCAATCGTTTGTTTGCTCACAGAAGGCGCCGCTGCGGCAGCCGAGGCATTCTGCTCATCTCTCAGCAAGCTTTCCTCCAACTCCAAATCTTCCATCATCGATTCGGCGGATATCCCCGTTTCCACCGGTTCCGGCACGGCGCGACCAGAAGACCAGTCCTTGGTCGAAACGGCAATAGCTCTGACTGAAGGCTCAGAAGGTGGCATTTGGACAGGAGGTTGACTGACATTTCGAACTGGAGGCTGACCCACACTAGGAGACAGAGAAGAGAAAGTGGAAAGATACGGCATGCGTTGTTTCTCACGTGCACTTCTCGCTGTAGTGGCAAGTTCAGCAGCAGATAGTCCCACTGACAGTCTAGGAACCGCGGGAGGAGGCCTATACAGCCTGGGAGCGGAGGACGTGCCAGAGATTCTTGGCTGACCAATAGAAGTCGGCGTCATGCCCATTCGAGAAGGGGGTGGAAGGCGACGCAACGGAACAGAGCTAAGATGAGGGCCACGCCCTGCTAAAAGCGGAGGTAGAGGTGGCGCAGCGGGAGCAGATCTGGGCACGGTTGCAGCAGCAGGTGACAGGACCACGCGACCGCCCATACGGCAAGCCAGGGCACCCAGGTTAGTGGGTACGCTGGTTTGTGGACGGAATACGGGGGGTGGAGGGAGGGTAGGATAGCGAATGGCGCTGACCGTCTTTATGGGACTGATGGATAGAACCGTTGCAGACGTGCAGGCCAGCAAACCAGCTGGAGGGCCGAATGCTGCAGGTACGACGGAAGTAACAGGACCAGAAGCTACAGCAATGGTTGAAGGAACCATAGTAGGTTTTATGGGGGATACCCTGGACAGTGGAGAAGCCTGACCTGGCACTGTCGTAGGTAAAATTGGTATAGGCCCATAAACGCGAACCGGTGGAACAGTGGTCCCGGAGCGCAGTTGGGCAAACTCTTGCTCTATCTCACTAAATTTTGCAATCACAGAGGACATCACATTCAGCGAATGTTTTTGAAGCAACTTTTCTATGGCAAACTTCGGCAATTTTTCCAACTTCAGAGCATCTAAAACAAAGAATGATTGAAGGAATAAGGCTAAAATAAAATAAACAAAACCAGGAAGGCGTTAGAATACGAGACACAGCACAAGTTTTCCTGAGTGACTTTAGTAGAACTTAACTGATAGCTCAAAAGTGCTATAATGCATGCATATTAGTGATGGGCACCGGATATTTGTGATATCCGGATAAGCGGATATCCGGATATCTGGTTATCCGCCTATTCCAAACTTAACCGTAAGAAAATTTTTCGACTTCGCAGTTAAATTTCAATCTTTCTGTCAATTTTTTGGTACGCAGTGAAATCAAGCCACCAAGCCACAACCTTGGTTTCAATAATATTGTTTTCGGACAAGTTTTTAAAAAATATTTTAAAATCTTTGAAATTTTTGTCAAAAATTTGCTAATTTTCATTATTTTATCTGAAATGTGCACAGATATAAGGATAGTTTTATCAAATCAGATATTATCTGGATATCAGTAAACATCACTAATGCATATGACTACTAACATTCCAGATCGGCTTGTACCAAAGTTTCAAAAGTTCAAAACATTGATTTATATAACACTTGCAGGGGGCACAAACCAGGAGCCACATGCCCCGTCAGGACTCGGAAATAAGAGAAATTAATTAAAATTGACGAAAGTAAAGCAACAAACAAGAAGCAAAAGTTTCGTGAGTTCGCTGCGATATAATTTTATTTGTACTTTGAATAAACTAAAACAGTATTGGTATCGAGCCTGTTCAAGCAAATCTACTTCTAAAGTCAAGGTATGTCTAAATTTATTCTAATGCAATTTTTTGGCTTTGTTCCTGAATTTGCGAACTTGTCATCAAAAATTTCTGACGCCGCCCGAGTAGCATATATTTAAACATTGATGATTTAAGATGCTGGTTCGAGTTCTCGTACTTTTGGCTTTAAAGCTGCTTTAAACACGCACTTTTGGGGCAATTGCTGGGTTATTTTCAGAGTTTAGCATTTGGTCTTTTTGTGGGAGAAATAGGATCCAAACTTGAAATTTTTGACGAAAATCGAACAAAATTAATGTTTTTCCTGAAATATTGAGGCAAACTAGTTTCTTCATAAAAGAATTTCAGAACAAATAGCCTTGGGGTAGATGTTTGTTTTGAAGCCTGAACTGGTCGCTTTTCCTTAACTTTCCCACTTCGAAAAATCAGTGTTCAAAAATTGTTTTCGTGTTAATATATTATATCAGGGTTTTTTGTGTAAAATACGGTGTATTTACACAAAAAATAAATATACACAGTGAAAAACTAATTTACACAACAAAATAACACAGCCAAATTTTAGCACATTTTTACAAAAAGTGCTCATAAAAAATAGTTTTCAAGTCTTTCCTTTTCAAAAAAGCTCCAGCTTTTAACTGGGGGCTGCCGCCCCAGACCCCCGTCTGTTTCCAATGGTTTACGATGGTTTTCTGCATTACTACATTTTTATTGTTATTGGTATTCTATTCTTTTCAGCAAATACTTGTGCTTATCCAGTTGCGTATAATTTACTTCCGTACTGCGTGCAAATAAAAATTAGTACTACGTATATATATATATATATATATATATATATATATATATATACCGTTTAGCGTTTCCTGCACATAGCTAGTAGAGACCTTCACTCAGGCCCGTAAGCCCGGCCCTAAGGTGGAACGGGCCGGGCCGCGCCGGGGTAGGAAAAATTTGGGTGCGGGCCGGGCCGGGCCTAGTACTGGAGCGGGCCGGGCTTCGGGCCGGGCCTGGTGTTTTCAGTTAAAAGTTTTGTCTTGTTTTCAATTTTGTCAATTTTTATTAGAAATTATATTAATTTCTAAAATAAATTTTCTATAATCAGTGGAATTGTATTTCGATTTTTCTTGAATTTCGTAGCTTTTTAGAAGAGTACTGCCGGACTTAGTTAGTATACTTGTGTTTATATACTATCTCTAAATTGTACATTATCATCCTAAATGCAGTTTTATTTATTTTAATATTTTGTCTGTATGTATTTATCAATTGTATGTTGGCAGAACTTTGGCTCGAATGATCAGAAAATATATAACAGTGTAGCAAGAAAATAACGTTTAAATTTATTTTATTTCGTATTATATCTGAAAAACAACATTTTTAGATTTTACACAGCTACAAACAAAAATACACTCTGAAATTTATATTTACAAAAGATTTACACAGGTCCAATTTTAAAAAAAAACCTGACATATATCCAAGTCGAACAGTTTAATTGAGACAGCTGCGTTCTGGCTAGTTGCAACAAGCACATTCTAAGCTTTAAAATTATAGATATAATATAATTATTGTTGAAGTCCAAAAATTGGGTAATTTATAGTCTTTCAGATTTTGCTGCAAAAACCCGAACCAGCACCTTAGGCTCACAGGTGACGTAGCTGGATTTGAAGTTAAAGTAAAAAACTCTGTGTACGTATATAAATGAAAATGTGTTGCAAACAGGAAGGCACTAAATTTTATAACTATTCTATTTGTCTTCAGATTGGAGTAAGATTTTTAATGTATAATTCAAATTTCCACAAAAATAATTTTTACACACTGAAGAGCTAATTTTTCCGCAACAACATATTTTCGAAAATTTTTGCAAAAAGTGCTCTAAAAATAGGTTTAAAGACTTTCAATTCGAATCAAAAAAGCTATCCATATACGTGTATATACCTTTTGGCTTCGGGCTAACGCCTCCAGATCCCAGTCTTATTGACTATAATGGTTTTAGTGGAAAGTCTGGAAAGTGCAAAGTGAAAGTGCAAAAATTCTGGGGAAGATTTCTAAACATGGCGGCGTTCTGAGGGCACGACCTGGTACCAAACAGGTGTCCACTTTTTGGCGGTCAAAGTCGTTTATGCCCTGCGTAGAACATAAAAGCCCGGCAAGTATATACCACTTTGGAGGACAGAGATCTGATTTTCAAAAATCCTGGTCTGCATGCCCCGTCACAAAGTTCTGGCTGCGCCACTGTTACGTTACTGTTGATTGTTAACAACTGTTACTGTTACCGCCACTGCCACCAGATCGGCTTGTACCAAAGTTTCAAAAGTTCAAAACATTGATTTATATAACACTTGCAGGGGGTACAAACGACGTACTAACCTTTTAGCTAATAATGTATGTACAATCACGGAACCTTGAGGAAACCTTCAATTAAACTATATAAAAACTCTAAGTAAAAACTAACTTCCATCTATCAATCCGGAAACAAATTGCTCTACTCGCCTCCCATTCGTAGTCAAATGAAAGACAGCTTCATGCTGGACCAAAACTTGTGGACTGTGGAAGCATCTATGACATTTGGCACACTGATGTTTACCTTTCTTTATCTGAAAAGTCACAATGTGATTTTGCAAAACTAAAAATTATGAATATCTGGCTCTGGCTCATTTCTAGGCCAAAACTTAGGAAGGTTCAAAGTTGCCCACTGCCATGGCTGACCATTTTTGTATTTTTAACGTTTTTTGTGCAAAAATTGCCCATAATCGCTAAAAATGACTAATTTTAGGTGTTTTAATGCTAATGAAAAAATTTCGTTAAAAATCCAGCTAAGCCGAAAAAGTTTTTGAAAATTTAAGGTAAAAATGATAAAATTTGGCATTTTTTGGGCTATGGAGGGAAGGTTGAAATTTATGGGGGAAGCGGCAATTTATGGGAGGCTCCGAATGGGGGCGGCCCCCCCCCAATAAAAGTAAGCCAGTATATTGTAGCAAAATCCAACCTTTTCACATACCGAAAAAGATTTTACTAATAACATTCATGAGTGGATTAAAACATTATGAAGAAACGAGCACACAAATAAGCGACAACTGCGAATTTCATAAAAAACGAGAAAAATAGATTAAATTGCCAATAATTTAGAACCCATCCAGTTTTGGAAAAGTTCACATGTGTAGACCCTCTTCAAAGTCGTGATAAGTCGTGCTCCTCTAAAAAATTGCATCCCATGTTGCAACTTGCAATGCAAGCATCAGAAGCTGGTAAATACTGCTATATACCGGCGCAATAGTCTCATGTTATCCAGCAAAAGTATATATGCTGGCTTTTCAATAAGAAAAAATGTCAGGGAGGGGAAGTCTGGGGATCTTCCCCAGGTCTGGAGAGGGCACAGATTTCTGGAAGGGGGGCGATCATATTATATATATGCAATTTTTAGCCTAATTTTTAAGCTTAAAATAGCTAAAAAGACCTAAAAATTCGGCGACGCCGGAAAAAGTTTTTAAAACTTACCTTTGGTAAATAAATGCAATAAATGCAAATGTTAGAAACCAGAACATACAATAAACATAAGATATAATCGTAAATACAAGATTTACCTGCTTATCTGACTTCTTGAAATGTCTCAGTAATGCGGAATCATGGAAGAGCGCTGTATGAATAAGCAATAAATCAAGTGAGAGAAACCACATAGTACAATTGGAGCACTGAATCAGATTTGGCGCAGTCTCTGGAAACTTCACTTTGCTGTTTGCCAGGAAAAAGCTCAAATCCGTCTGCTTTTGACCAAGAAGACAGTTGGCGATGAAATCAATCTGATCACAATTTTGAGCAATGGGCTAAACAATATTATGTATATACGTACGTACATAAACAAAAAATGGTTAAGTATATAGATCATTTTATGACAAAACTACTTTTAGCGCCGTCATCGCAATAACTTTATATTATGTATATACACTTCTTTCTTTTATACGTGTCTTTTCAAAATCCAGATTACAGGCCTATTTACAAGCGTGCGCAAGGGTGTACTGAGGGTGTACCAGGTACACCCAAATTTCTGGGGGGGGGACCGCGCAATGCGCAAGCAAAATCAGGAGGACTGCGCAGCGCGGAAATCACAGTTGCGCAAGTCATTTCAGAACTATAGCTTTGATTAAAGTGTAATATTTTATTTCGACAACAACGCGGATGCTACAAAGAGTCTAGCAACCGTATTATGTATTATTCTATTAAATATATACGTAGGTAAAAAGAGTGAAAAACCAAAAAAGCCTGTGTAATTTCGAAAAGCCTGAAAATGTCGCGATCGCTGTTATTTGATGAAGTTGATCCCCCCCACAAGTTGAATGAAGGGGACCGCGCAAAATAATCTCTGGTATATACACCCTGTGGAGCGAGACCTTGCCCAAGTATGACGGTCTAGTTATGGTGATTCTTTAAACCGAAGGGCGATTCTTCACACCTAATCTATTCAAAGGCTTGAGAAAGCTGTACGCATATCAAGATTGAAGCTTGCTGAAAAACTGTGTATATGTATATCAATAAAGACAACCAAAAAAGTCTTATATATACAGCGTATAGCTCAAAATAAAGTAATTTGTCCGTCAGTCCGATGGACATCAAGAAGGTCGCGGCGACAGTCTCGAAAATAAACGAAAACTGAGTGAACTTCGCAAGTCAAAATAAAATAAATTTCCGAAAATATCGAGCAGTTTGAAGAGTTTTATAAATTCGTAAAACGATCTTTGTCTTACATACGGACGTAAATCTGTAGAAAACTGGTTTACGCACTTTAATAACGTGGCCATGACTACAATCCAGATGAGACAACAGATTCTTCCGCGGTACTGAATACTGACAAATTGGACAGGTAAGACTGGGAATAGTGGAGTGAACCGTAGCATAGTGGAGCAGGAACATTACTATCTTATTCTTATATTTATCACTGCCACATGCGGGACAATGTCTTCTGTTGTAGTGGAACTGTAGCAACGTTTCAGGCCACCCTCCCTTCAAATGCCTCCAATCATCCACAGAGGAGGGTGCAGACAACCGTTGACGTTTGGACGGACAGGAAGGACCAGGACCACACCGTTGTACAGTAACCTGTTGTTCTCCAACCGTATTTGGAAAGGAAGACGACGTTTGATGTTCTGTTGAACTGGCAGAGACGGCAGGAACACCGCCGCTGTTGCCACAGTAATCATGAATACTATTCTGCTGTTTAGTAGTAATATCAGAGGGGGAGGAGCCCTCCGACTCATCCTCACTGCCATCGCTATCCTCACTGATCGGTCTACCTTCTGGACCAAATCTGGGATAAGAATTGATGATGTCCTGTTCTGTGGGAGGCTCAGGTATGGGCTCTGGCTGTGCAGCATCTCGTCTGCGTTCCCAACTACGGCCCCGTTTTAACTGGCGCTCCTGCAGCACCGTTAGAGGGCCGGATTGCTGCTCTGGGACAGAGCCATTATCATAACCATTACGAGATGGCCACTGCTCAAAACCATCTTCAAACGGTTCCGATTTCGGAATGAAAGGAATTAAGGAGTCATTGCCGCCACTGGAAACATTCGATGCATCATCACTAGTGCCGGGCAAAGAATGAGCGATTGTTGATACCGTCTCAGATTCTACCGACTCGGAAGCTGCGGGATTCATCAGAAAACTTCTGATATCATCGTCAGCAGTAGATTGCGGAGAAATCGAAATGGTAGAACAGGGGAAATCAGAGCCGGCCAAGCTCACTATCGATGACGGATCAATTCTTGGAGCATCCAACTCAGAAGCATCGTCGTCGTATTCACTGACGCAGTTCATTTTCTCAAGGAATTCGAGTCAAACTGGAACATGTAAAATAAAATGCTATATACCTGTTTCGGACTAAGGCTTTTGCCTTTTAGTGACTGCAGGCAGGCGTTTTTCATTATTTCTTTATGCTATAAATATTTCGGTTGTAAATTTGAATGTGATGGGGGTTGGAATGGTTGGAAAATGCAGAAGACAACCAATATGAGTGCATGCCACATAGACTAATATTGACATGCCTTAAATACAATAATGCACGCAAATACGGGCGTGTTCAGGATTTTGAAAAGGAGTTTTGACGTAACAATTTTTTGTTGTCACAAAACTCTAATTTAGTTGAAGGCGAAGGTGAAGAATGTACACACCAGAGTTATTCATTTTACGATTTGCGTTAGTATACTGCGTCAGGAAACATTTTACTACTTTTCAGTCATTGCGGAATGGAATGCGACTCAAAATGGTTCTATGTAGACATAGGTATATGGTGTGGGGGAGGGGGGGCTTGGGAACGGGGGAAACCCCATTCTTTCACTCCCTCCCAGAACACTGTTGAATGGCGTCCCCACCCCCACTGGTGGGAGTATGGCCAAATTTGGGTAATTAGGGTCGATTTTGCAAAAATTTCAAAAATGCCCAAATTTTTGGTTTAAAGTGTCTGCATATTGCGAGAAAAGCACGTTTCTAACTGTATTATGGATTTTCTGACTCAATATTAATCTTATTTTCGGTGTGTTGGTCTGACTTTGGGTGTCCAGTGTCCACGTTTTGATTTTCATTTCTTTAACATTGATTAGTTTTTATTAAAACAATGTGCAAGACTAAAGGTATGATCTGATCTTCTCTGTTCCGATGGCTGTCACCTCAAATGTGGTGGAACGGTGGACCTCCTTGGGCGGATCCGGGTCCTACCCCGACCCCCCTCCCTTGGTGCGAAGCGATGGCCTTTCTTTCTTCCCTTCCTCAGAGAAGGCACTTTATTCCCCTGGTTTCCCCGCCCTACTGGTGCGATCCCTACCGAACACTCCATCGAGCCACCTTTTTCTCCGCCGGTCCAGGTAAACCTGCCTACTGGAACCGGCTGCTGCTGATGGCAGGTGATGTAGAACCCAATCCGGGCCCTTCCTCCTGGCCCTGTGGTATCTGCAGAATCAATGTGGGTTATAAGAACTATATATTCTATTAGGTGTAAATCCTGCCGTTCCTGGCACCACAGACAATGCCTGAAACTAACTGTCGCCCAACTTAATGCGGCCGTGCGGCCGCCTGCGGCGGCGACTGGCAGTGTTACCACTGCCTTCACTCTGCCCCAATGCCCCTTTTTGCTCCTCCGTCTCCAGCTGCCTCCCCTTCCCCCCCTCCCACCCCTAATCCAAAACCAGTCCGAGCTGTCTACAGGCAACCCAGCTCCGGCCTCAAACTCCTCCAATGGAACTGAATGATCTGAGCCAGGCCAAGAAGGTAGAGCTGCAGCAACTGCTGCACAGTGGCCCCTACGATGTTGCAGCTATTCAGGAGACTAACCTTCAGCCCGGCAAACCTTTCGCCATACCTGGGTACTCAGTATTCCGGAAAGACCGTGTGACTCCCCGTGGCAGAGGTCCTCCAAAAGGAGGCGGAGTGGCCCTCCTTATCCGAAACGGTGTCCAACATCGCCTTTCCTCCAGACCTCTCACCGCTCCCATAGATTCCACTACAGATGCGGTCGCAGTGGAAATCTTTGGAAACAGAGACCTTACTGTTGTCTCTGTCTATGTGCCCCCAATTACTCCAGGGGCCCGGGACCTGCGTCAGCAGAAATTCCAACCATCTGCTCTCCCGGCAAACCGGGGCTGTATAATCCTTGGCGACTTTAATGGCCACAGCCCCCTCTGGGATTCTGCATGCGCCGATTCTGACGGAGTCGGTTCTCTTCTCGAGGACTGGATGGAATCTCAAGCCCTCCTGCCAGTCAACGACGGATCGCGGACGCGCACCAACCCAGCGACCGGTAATGGATCCGCTCCTGATGTCTCTATCATTCACCACTCCCTGGCAACGCACTGTGACTGGTCCGTACACCATAGCCCCCTCAGTTCTGATCATCATCCTATAACTGTCTCCGTCTCCGGAATGCTGAACCGTAACCAGCCGCGGAGTAGCCGGCCTAGATTCAACAAAGCCAATTGGGAAACTTTTGGCAGAGTTTTGGATGCTGCACTCCCGTCGGATCCCAACTCTATCCAATGTGCCGAATCTGCCTGCAGCCTCTTTACCAATGCTGTCTCCGAAGCGCAGAGAGCAGCTGTACCTGTTGGTGATTCCAGACCTCCCAAGCCATGGTGGTCTCCAGCTGTGGCAGCTGCCATAGGTCGTCGTGAAGTCCTCTACAAGGAATCAAGGCGGAATCCGGATTGCCTTCCGCAGTGGAAGGGGGCGTGCAGAACAGCTCGACAGCTAATCATCGACTCAAAGCGAGAATCCTGGAGAAACTTTGCCTCTCAGCTGAATGCCAGATCCGATCCCTCCTCAGTCTGGAGGACAGTCAAGCGGATTGATGGAGGGCAACACAGTGGACGGAACTCTGGTTCTGCCCTTGTCGTCAATGGAAAGGTCCTAGCTACACCCTGTGCCAAAGCTAATGCCTTCGTTAAGGAATACGCTTCGGTAGCCTTAACTCGGCCCAGGAAGGAAGACAGGATCGTCCCTCATCAAATGAAAGACGCTCTGAGGCTACAGTGCAGCCGAGCTACAGTGGAGTCACCCACCCACCAGCCTTTCACTTTGGGGGAACTGAACTATGTCCTGTCCCGTGTCAAATCATCTGCTGCTCCTGGCCCTGATGGCATCAGTAATGCCAGTCTACGCCACCTGACTGAGAAAGGCAAAAACTTCCTCCTCCATCTCTGTAATCTCTGTCTAGCGTCCGGCGCCTGCCCAGATAAATGGAAGAGGGCAAAAATCATTCCTATCCTGAAGCAGGGCAAGCCCGCGGAGAATCCCAGCAGCTATCGGCCAATCTCCCTGACCTCCTGCGTTGCCAAAATTATGGAACGGCTAGTAAAGGAGCGCCTCTCCTTCTGGCTAGAATCAGAAGGAGTCCTGGATGATCGCCAAGCAGGATTTAGGGCCCTGCGGTCCACTGAAGACCAAGTCCTCAGATTGACCCAATCAATCAGCGATGGCTTCAACAAATCCAAACCAGCTGCCAGAACTCTCCTTGCCCTTATTGATTTCAGCCGGGCCTTTGACAGGGTATGGCATGCCGGCCTCATCCGAGAAATGATCAGACTCGGAGTGCCACCCTACCTCATCAGATGGATCTATGCTTTCCTGTCAAACCGATACTGCCATGTAGAATTCGAAGGAGCTGTTAGCAAAGCCAGACCCTTCCGCAGCGGGGTGCCTCAAGGCTGCGTCCTATCCCCCACCCTCTTCCTCATCTTCGTCAATTCAATAGCCAAAAATTTGTCAGAAGGTGTGTTCGTCTCTCTTTTTGCAGACGACTTGGCCGTCTGGACGCAGCATCCATCTCCCTTGAAAGCGGAATGCCTCCTACAGCAAGCGCTGGATTGTATATCTGACTGGGCCAATTCTAACTACATGGAAATTAATGCCGGCAAATGTGAATCAACCTTCTTTACCACTTGGAACGAAGAGCAGAGCTTCAGGCCTGTACTGCAGATCGCGGGCCAGTTAGTTCCCTATAATAAAAATCCTACCTTCCTGGGAATTAAATTTGATCCCTGCCTAACCTTCAAAGCACACATCGATTCAATCGTTGTGAAGCTCAGGAAACGCAACAATGTGCTCAAGGCCCTTGCAGGAACCAGGTGGGGTAGTTCGAAAGAGGATCTCCGGTTGGTCTACCTTACCTACACCGCTTCCGCAATGGAATACGTACTGCTGCTCTGCCTGTATGGGCACTACAGCAGACTCCAACCTCGCCAAGCTGCAGACGATCCAAAACGAAGCAGCAAGAGCCATGTCTGGCTGCGTGGTAGGGTCTCCAGCTGATCTTGTGCAAAATGAAGCCAACCTCCTCCCGCTGGAATCGCGCGCTAGACTTGCAACCTGCCTAGCCTTCGAAAAATCAAGACGTCTACCTTGCAGCAACCCAGTAAAGACGTCAGCTGAACGTTCTGTCCGACAGCGGCTGGGTAGCCAACGTAGCTGGCGTGAAGTGGGAAAACGTCTGTCCAGCGGTCACCAGTTACTGAACCTACCTACTGATTCCCTCCATCCAACTGGTCCACTGCCACCCTGGGAAATTCCTGGTGGCCTTATTATCAGCGACGACCTGAGCCTCTCTATCCGACGCAGCGACCCTGTCGAGGCCAAACGAAACCATACTCTACGGATGCTGGCTGCAGACCCCAACTACCCCCCTGACACTGAGGTCTATACTGATGGTTCAGCCAAGGATGGATGCGAAAACGGTGGTGCTGGAGTACACATCCTTCATCACCGAAACAAAACTACGAGAAACATCAGCGAACCTGCTGGCAGGTTCACCTCAAGCTACCGGGCGGAACTGACAGCACTTACTCGTGCCCTCCAGTGGATCCGGGATGTCAGAACCAACGACGACCAGTCTATTGGGATTTTCCTGGACTCTAAATCTGTGGTCCAGAAGCTCATTTCTGGCCCCAGCAGAGCGCGTTCTTCTGTAGAGACGGAAGTCTGGTCTCTACTTAAGGAAATCTGCTCTCCGGAAAACTGAACCGTGTCCATCTATTGGATTCCGGGACATTCCGATATCCCGGGTAATGACTGTGCCGACTCGCTGGCTAACCTAGGTTCCGCTCTAAGCCAGGATGAAGCTCCCATTGACCTGTCGTCGGCCAGAGCCCTGGTCCGAAAGCGCGAATATCAGCACTGGCGATCAAATCTCAGTTCTCAAAGACTTGGCTGTCCCGTCCTCCCTCCTCCTTCCATCAGGGAACAGTTCCTAAACAGGGCTGAGAGAAGTGTCCTCTCCCAGCTTCGGGTCGGAGGGTTCTGTCCTGTCCTCAACTGGTACCTGCACCGAATTGGTGCCTCCGAAACTCCTTTCTGTCAGTATTGCCCAAGAAAAACAGATGACCTGAACCATGTCCTAATTGACTGCCCACAGGCGGATGCGGCCCGCCTCAGACACCTCGGTTCCAATCCTTCGCGCCAGGTCCTATGGGGTTCCCCGGGGGATGTAATTGCCTTTCTCCGGGAATGCGGGCGCCTATCAGGTGTCCGGATCAATTGACATTTGCCAACGATCGGAAGCAAAACAACAACAACATCTGATCTTCTAGGAGGAGGGGTGGAAAATGAATGGGTATGAAAAATTGTCAAGGGGTCGGAAAAAGCGGTTTTTCGTCCAAAAACTGAAAAATTGTCTCTTTTAGCCATGTTTAAAGAAATAAGAGAACAAGAAATAAAAATGCTCCTCTGGAGCATGAAAAAGTAATACGGGTGATGGTTAGAAACCTTGTTAGAAACCAAAATCTAAAAATTCTACCGGAAACCGCAAAGAACGATTGCCTGCTAACGGGACGATGTCTGCTAAGTTTTTGTAACATAGTGAGGCCACAGAAATAGATTACGTATTCGGGATGGAGAGTTGAAATTGCCCTGAATTGGTTTTTCTAACATATATAACTTTCGCTACGGTGGTCACAGAACCAAACTTCTTATACCATTCGACGCAGAATCGCACGCTCTTTCCAACGGTGGGTCCCGACGCGCGCCGCGACCTCTGCAGGAAAAGCTAAGCACCAACAAACATGGAAGTAGTACGTCAACATGTGACAACGAGACACGCGCCGAAGTCGCGCGCGGATGACCACGCGTGACGGCCCCATCGTCGCGGTAAAGTCACTCAAAAAAAGAGGAGACTCTGCTGGTTCAGGAACTGCTTAAATTACTGAAATCAGACGACTGGCTAGTGAGATATGACCATTTGAAGATTTTTGCTTCATTTTGTCAAAATCCATATAGTACCCTGCAGTCAAAAGGTGACAGTTGGTGATAATTGGAAGTTCGCGAAGCTGACGGAAATCGCCGAAGTTAACAAAAATCGCTATCAAGCTGCCAAAGTTCGCGAATTTCAGTTTTCGCCACTGTCACCTTTTAAGTGCAGGGTACTGTACGTAGAACTTTCTTTTAAGCCCAGTTTGCACTTCTCTAGGTTGTAACGTTAGGTCGGTATAATGCAAAAAGTAGCGGGAGAAAAAACCCAAATGGGGGAGGACCCACCCTCACAGGTCTCAAAACTTATTGTAACTTCTGACACTTCCTGTGTAAAATTCAACTCTTTAGTTAGTATAAATCAAGAAACCCGGTCCAGGTATATAGCTTTTTTGAGCAGTGACGGATCCAGGATTTTGAAAAGGGGGGCGCTGAAAAATAAATCGGATCGATTTCCCGATTCGATTTTTGAAATCAGCTATATACCTCGATTGACCCTAGGGACACGTTCTCAGCCAAATCAGAGACAAAAAGTTTTTTCGAATCCTGGGGGGGAGTGGAGTAGGGGACTAAGGCAAAATTTTTGTCCCCCCATCAACATAAGTGTCATCCGGTTTTGGGTGGGGTGGGGTCCGCAAAATTCGGGGTAGGGGGTAAAAAATTTTTTCTTCCAAATTTTACGAAAAAATTTAGCGAAAAAGTCGATATTTACAACCAAAAACTGGCAATATTAGAACCGTCTTAACCCCCCCCCAAGCCATTTTTGCTTTTTGCACCTCCCCAGAAATTTTTGGGGGTTCCCGGTCATATGTTCCGGGCCCCCCTCCCCAGAAATTTTTTGGGGGGCCCCTTTTTAGACCCCCCCAAAATTTTTTCTATTTTTATGTCAAAAATCGCATTTTCAGCCATTGCCAAAAAACATTCAACCATGAAGTAATTGTGACATTAGACGGGGGTTTTAAACTCGAAAACTTGATTGGCAACATGTTTCTAAGTCTAAAATAAGGTCAATATACCATAGTTTCCTTGGGGGGGGCATAGTTTTCCTGGAAATTTTGGTTGGGGGGGGGAAATTTCGGAAATTTGGTGGTCGACCCCGACCCCCGAAATGTGATGGAGAGTACCGCCCCGAACCCCCCCCCCCCAAAATTCGGACCTCAGAAAATAAATTCAAAAAATGGCCTAAAAGCGCAAAATTTTCTGTATTTTAACGCTTTTTTTGTCAAAACAAGGCTTGTTTTTATCGTTTAGCCAAAATTTGAAAAAACTTTTCAAAAAAATAACCATTGTTTAGCAAAATTTAGCTAACTTTTTGGCCCCAAAAAGTGCTGGGGGGGGGGTTCGGTGGGAGGGGGGGGTAACCAAAAGTGGTGGGAGGGAGGGATAGTCCAAAAATCTGGGGGGTAAATTTATTAGAAAATTTGGGGGAGTACAACCCCCCCCCCCAACCCCCCCCCCTCCCACTGGGGAAACTATGGCGGTGGGTTGGGGGGTATCCCACCAAATTTTTGACCAAATTTCGCAAAATTTTCTGTATTTTAACGCTTTTTTGTCAAAACAAGGCTTGTTTTTATCGTTTAGCCAAAATTTGAAAAAACTTTTCAAAAAAATAACCATTTGTTTATCAAAATTTAGCTAACTTTTTGGCCCCAAAAAGTGCTGGGGTGGTTCGGGGGGGTAGCGAAAAGTGGGGGGGGGGGTAGTGCAAAAATCTGGGGGGGGGGGGGTAAAGTTGGTCGAAAATTTTGGGCTGGGGAAACTATGGGGGGGGGGGGGGGGGGTTGCGGGAGTATCCCCCCAAAATTTTTGACCAAATTTACCCACCCCCCCCCCCGGATTTTTTGACTTACCCTCCCCCAGCTTTTGGCTACCCCTCCCGAACTCCCCATAGGTGTACCAGGCTACAGTTTGCTCTCCTGTGAGACCCCCCCCCCCACGGAGAGGCCAGACCCCCTCCCCCCTACCCGACCTCAACTACTCCCCCCCAAGCCGAGCTCAAACCCCCCCCTCCCCCTAAAATTGAGTCCAAACCAGGTAAAAAATGCAAAATTTTTGAAAAATTTTTTTGCAATTTCTGAAAATTTTTGAAAAAAATTCGAAAAAATGGCTATAAATCACATATAAAGAGCTAAAGATGGTTATTTATAGCAATTAAAAGGTAATATACGCAATTATAACCCACAATCTGGGCTAATTTAGGTATATTTTAGCACAAATTTGGCAATTTTCAAGCCCTATTTTCGCATACGAAAACTATTGACAGAAGCTTTTGATTATGTTTAATGTACTGTACATCAAAAAAGGAGCATTTTTAGCCAAAAAAACTTGGGTACAGTTTAGGGGGGGTCCCCCTCCCCCAAATTTCGGATTTTGGGCATAGGTGTACCACCTGTTTGGCTTGGGGGGGAGTAGTTGAGGTCGGGTAGGGGGGGAGGGGGGTCTGGCCTCTCCGTGGGGGGGGGGGTCTACAGGGGGCAAACTGTAGCCTGGTACACCTATGATTTTGGGGGGGTCCCCCGAGCCAAATTTGGACCTTCTACTCCCCCCCCAACCCAAACAGGTGGTACACCTATGGAACTCCCCCAACAATTTTTGGACCCAAAAAGTTAGCTAAATTTGGTCGAAAAATAGTAATTTTTTGAAAAATGTTTTTAAAATTTTGACCTAAAACCGCTTTAAATCGGTGCAAAAACGCCTAAAACGTTTAGAACAAGCCTTATTTTGATGAAAAAAGGGCTAAATTACAGAAAATTTTGCATTTTTTGGCCATTTTTCGAAATTTCTGAGGTCCGAATTCTGGGGGGGGGGGGTTGGGGGTACCCCCCATCACATTTCGGAGGTCGGCCAAGATTTGTATACGTACCCTCCCCAGACGCAAAGTTCCAGGGAAACTATGGGGATTACCCCCATAGCTGTAACGGGGATTTGGGGTTTATGTGCATATATAATTTGACTGTTTTTAAGAATTTTTTTAAAAAATCGGCAAATTTTTGCAAAAAATCGAAAAATATTTGCTAAAATGTGAGAAAATTTTTGGAAAATGACGGTAAAATTTGCTAAAATTTTGGATTTCCCAAAAAAAGGGCGCCGGATTTTTGGGTCGGGCCCCCCCTTCAAAAAATCCTGGCGCCGCTACTTTCCCCCGGAATTTTGGGGGCCCACCATTTAGACCCCCCCTCCAAACCTCCCCTTGGGGGGGGGGGGGTTGGGAAAATGGCTGGGCGGATTACCCCCATAGGTGTAACGGGGATTTGGGTTGGGGGGGTCCCCTCCCCCGGAATTTTGGGCGCCCCCCTTTTAGACCCCCCGCCAAACCTCCCCCAAAAACATTTTCTATTTTTACGTCAAAAATAGCATTTTCAGCCATTGCTAATGCCAAAAAACATGAAGTAATTTTGACATTAGACAGGGGTTTTAAACTCGAAAGCTGCTAAGTCTAAAATAAGGTCAATATTGAGCCAGAAAGTCCGTAAAACCGTTAAAAACACGTATTTCTCGCCGAGACTGCACCAATGTCCGGGGGCCCCAAAAATTTTTTGGGGGGTTTGGTAAAACGGCTGGGGGGGGATTACCATAGTTTCCTTAGGGGGGGGGGCATAGTTTGCCTGGAAATTTTGGTTGGGGGGGTAAACTTCGGAAATTTGGTGGTCAACCCCGACCCCCGAAATGGGATGGGGAGTACCCCCCCAAAATTGGGACCTCAGAAAATTCAAAAAATAGCCTAAAAACGCAAAATTTTCTGTATTTTAACGCTTTTTTGTCAAAACAAGGCTTGTTTTTATCGTTGAGCCAAAATTTGAAAAAAATTTTCAAAAAATAACCATTTTTTAGCAAAATTTAGCTAACTTTTTGGCCCCAATAAGAGCTGGGGGGGGATTCGGGGGGGGGTAACCAAAAGTGGGGGGCGGAAGGGATAGTCCAAAAATCTGGGGGGGGTACAGTTATTCGAAAATGGGGGGAGTACCACTCCCCTCCCCCCTGGAGAAACTATGGCGGTGGGTTGGGGGGTATGCCCCCAAATTTTTTTGAAAACATCTTCACAATTTACTCTACAAATACCCAATTTTTGGCCATTTTTTCGCGTCTTGGGCGCTACTACACCCCCCCCCCCTCCCAGTTGGGGGGGGGGCGGAAGCCCCCAAAAATTTTGTGGGGGGGTTTGGGAAAATGGCTGGGCGGATTACCCCCATAGGTGTAACGGGGATTTGGGTTGGGGGGGTCCCCTCCCCCGGAATTTTGGGCGCCCCCCTTTTAGACCTCCCTCCAAACCTCCCCCAAAAAAATTTTTTATTTTTACGTCAAAAATAGCATTTTCAGCCATTGCTAATGCCAAAAAAACATTCAACCATGAAGTAATTTTGACATTAGACAGGGGTTTTAAACTCGAAAGCTTCTAAGTCTAAAATAAGGTCAATATTGAGCCAGAAAGTCCGTAAAACCGTTTAAAACATGTATTTCTCGCAATAAACACTTTAAACCAAAAATTTGCACTTTTTTGAAAAAATTTTCAGAATTTACTCTAAAAATACCCAATTTTTGGCCAATTTTTCGCGCCGTCGGCGCGACTACACCGCGCCCCCCAGTTGGGGTGGTGGGGAGCCGGGGGCCCCCAAAAATTTTTGGGAGGTTTGGAAAAATGGCTGGGGGATTACCTACCCCTATAGGTGTAACGGGGATTTGGGTTGAGGGGCCCCCTCCCCCGGAATTTTGGGGGGCCCCCTTTTTAGACCCCCCAAACCTCCCCCCCCAATTTTTTTATTTTTATGTCGAAAATCGCATTTTCAGCCATTGCTAATGCCAAAAAACATTCAACCATGAAGTAATTTTGACATTAAAAAGGGATTTTAAACTCGAAAACTTGATAGGCAACATGTTTCTAAGTCTAAAATAAGGTCAATATTGAGCCAGAAAGTCCATAAAACCGTTAAAAACGTGTATTTCTCGCAATAATAAACACTTTAAGCCAAAAATTTGTATACACTTTTTTTGAAAAATTTTTCAGAATATACCCTAAAAATACCAAATTTTTGGCCAATTTTTCGCGCCTTTGGCGCGACAACCCTCCCCCCAAAATGTTTGGAGGAGTAGGAAAAATGGCTGGGGGCTTCCCCCCCCCAAAACCCCCCCCCATTACACCTATGCCCCCGCCTCCCCCCCCCAACCGGGGTTGGGGGGGGGGGAGCCGCGCCGAGGCCGCGAAAACAGTGGCGGATGCAGGGGGTGCCGGGGCCCCGCCTTTGCGATTTGGGCCCCCTCCTTTCACGGTCCGGGACCCCCCCCCCCCCCCTTTTTTCAGCCCCCCCCCCCCCCCCCCCCCCCCCCCCCCCCCCCCCCCCCCCCCCCCCCCCCCCCCCCCCCCCCCCCCCCCCCCCCCCCCTTTGTTTATATGAATCTTTTGAGTGAAAATTAAGCATAATTTTAATAAATTTCACAAATTTTTAAAAAATTTCGCCTGCGGCGCACTTTTTGCTGCGCACTGTGCTGCCTTGTTACGTACGTAGTTCTGTGACAGAACTTCTATCTCTTCAAGTGTCTTCTATTTTGTTTCCTTACCTGTTTTGTAAGTTGTAAGTTTCTGAACGAATTCACAAAAAAAATCACTCGTTCACAAAAAAAAATCACCACCGGATCTGATCTCAGGATATAGCTAGGAAATTTTTCTTTTCATGCATAAATAGAGCATAGTCCATAGTGTTATTATGTAAAAAAATTTGGACCCCCAATTTTTTTTGCACAGGCTGAACTTCGAATTTTGGTTCTCGGCCCCCGGGTCCAAAGTGGCTACCCAGGCCAATGTGCTTGACCTTTATTATTGATACCAGGAAGCTAGGAATCCACTTATTTTGTGTTCTATTGCTCTAGTAAGCACAGAACAAACAATTTGGCGGAGTAATTTCGTATCTGGAATGGTCACGTGACTTGGCCTAGGGTCACGTGACCTGGGTCGGGGTCACGTGACTGACCAAAAATTTTATTTCAAGGTCCAAGAAGCCTAAAAACTCGCCTATATAGGTTTTCGGTGCGTAGAATTCAAATTTGGCATTAGTTTTTAGGTAGCTTTTGCCCAGATAGGTGATCCTGACCACCCCCTGGGTCCGGAGGGTCCGGGCCGGGTCCATCTGCCGGACCGTCTGCCAGAAGGGGGTTGAGGTACCTAAAACATGCTCTATATAGGTTTTCCGGGTGGCTGAGCTCGAATTTGGCATTAGTTTTACCCTAGCGGTTGCCCCAGAGGCATTTTACAAAAAGTTGATAGTGATTTTTCTTTTGTGAACTTGTTCACAAAAAAAAATCACCCACCGGTGGCGAACCCAGAGGACCTGGCAGGGAATCCAATATATGGTTGGATAACTTAGAGTTAGGACATGTCACATGCATAATATGGGGTACCTGCGCAAAGTCCATAGTGAGTACCAGCAAAAATTTCAATTTTGGTCCGGAGTTGTCCGAGGGTCCGATTTTGGGTGGGTCGACTATTTTGGGCACCCTAGTCGGAGGAGTTGAGCCTCGGCAGCCAAACTTACATATGTTGGGGTTGGGACTTGTGGCTATTACCATGCAAAAAATTTTCCGGCTGCGGCTTGTTGTTAGCCGTCTAGGTGGGTGATTTTTTTTTTGTGAATTTTCGGGGTGATTTTTTTTGTGAACCTTGCTATACTTGACAGTTGGCGCTGAAAATGGTAAGAAACTAATTTTAGCGCCGAATAGGGAAAGCAGTCGGCGCTGAAAATGATAGAAACTAGATTCAGCGCTTCATTTTAGCTTCCTGGAGTCATTAAACAGTGTTAGAGAATTGCCCGGGGTAGCCACTTTGGACCCAGGGACCCAGAACCGAAATTCGAAGTTAAGCCTACCAAAAAAGACTTCGGGGTCCAAATTTTTTTACGTAATAACTCTATGGACTATGCTCTATTTATGCATGAAAAGAAAATTTTCCTAGCTGTATCCTGAGATTAGATCCGTGGGTGATTTTTTTGTGAATTCGTTAACAAAAAAATCACAAAAATTTTTATTACTCACGCTGCACAAGAGCTATCGGCATGAAATTTGCAACATATATAGAGGGGTCATTACCAGTTGATACATACCAAAATTATTTCGATCGGACTTCATTTGCGAAAATGGCAGCAAAAATTCGATTTTTCATTTTTTTATTAACCTTGCTATTATATGTATATAATGGCGTAGAAGGCCCAAATTTGGCTCTGGGGACCCACCCAAATCCGAAAATTCTGAGTGAGGAGGACATATATATAGGTGTGTTTTGGCTTTGGGGCATTAGGTGTGTGTGTGGCTGGGTAAAAAATCTGGGGGGGGGCGGGTCTTTAGTTATAGCTGATTAGCTGATTTTTAGCAATTTTTTCGAATTTTATAAAAAGTTACGTTACGTTAAGTTAAAAAGTCAAAATTACAAAATCGTTTTCAGAAATGTTGCATTTTCCACTTGGTTTGAACCGAATTTGGGGGGGGTGGAGGCATGGCATATGTAGGTGTACTTGGCTACAGTTTGCCTTGCCCCTTGTGAGGAGTCCCCCTCCCGAGAAGGCCAAACCCCACTCCTCCCCATACTCGGCCTTGACTGCTCCCCCCCCATACTCGGCCTTGACTGCACCCCCATACCCGACCTTGACTACACCCTCCCAAGGTGAGCTCAGACCCCCATAGGTGTAACGGAGAGGAGATTTGAGGGGAGGGGTGGGGGAGGCTCCCCCCCCCCCCAACATTTTCTGGTGAGGCCCCCTCTAGCGACCATAGGTGTAACGGGGATTTTGGTTGGGGGGCACCCTCCCCCGGAATTTTGGGGGGGGGCCCCTTTTTAGACCCCCCAAAACAAACCTCCCCCAAAAAATTTTTCTATTTTATGTCACAAATCGCATTTTCAGCCATTGCTAATGCCAAGAACATTCAACTATGAAGTAATTTTGACACTAGACAGGGGTTTTTAACTCGAAAACTTGATAGGCAACATGTTTCTAAGTCTAAAATAAGGTCAATATTGAGCCAGAAAGTCCATAAAACCGTTAAAAACGTGTATTTCTCGCAATAATAAACACTTCATGCCAAAAATTTGAACTTTTTTGAAAATTTTTGCAAAATTTACCCAAATTTACCCAAAAATACCCAAATTTGGCCATTATTCGTGTTTTTTTCGCGACTACCCCGTCCCCCCAGTTGGGGGGACGTCTCCCCCAAAAAGTTTTGGGGTGAAAAAAGGGCTGGGAGGGGCTAGCCCCCCACCTTACACCTATGCGCCCCCTCTAAACTGCGGTCAAAACAAACATTTGTAATGAAGTGAGCAAGATTGGCATTAGTTTTTAAGTAGCTTTTGCCCAGGTAGGTGACCCTGACTAGGGTTGTGCTAAATACGAAAAAATGGGGGCCGGGGCCGGCCCCCGGCCCCCCAAATTGGGGGGCCGTTCCCGTGGGCCGGGCCGCTTCATTTGGGATGGCATGCCCGGGGGCCGGCCTACCCACTGGCCCCCGGGGCTATGATCGATACCGGCCCCTGGGGCCGAGTTCACCACCAGCCCCCGCGGCCCCAATGCCAGAAAAAATTTTCCTTATCAATATAATGATTTGAAAATAGTAATTTTTTGCATAGTTTTATCCTACGTCGCAAGTTTGCGTTATTTTCTTTTTGGCTCTGGAAAAATAAATGACTCCAATATGTTGCTTTTCACACTACATCTCCCAAGTTAACCCATCCTGCCAGTGCAGTGGCGCAAGAAATAAACTAGACTAGTAGATTAGAGTAGAAAGAAATTATAGAAGTCAGAATAAACAAACTGGAATGTACTCCCTGCCGGAGTCGTTTTGTCACTATGCTAAGGTCTCACCTAAGCTAACTTTTCGCAGAAAAGGATCGTTAGTTTGCCAATTTCGTTATTTTCAATTGCAATGGATAGACGTGTTGTAAAAATGATTGTTTTAGTATAAAATAATGAGGTGATTAAGCTAATTATTGCTGCGAACTAACACAGAATTAACAAGGAAATTTTTAAAATTTTATGCGAAACCTATCATGTTGCATAATATTATTCGAAAGGAGTTGACGTAGTGGATTCAGTGGCAAAGGAACGAAGCTGATCAATTCGAATAGCTATAATAGCTATTACGGAAAGATTACTTTTTTCCGCTAAACCAAATTTGTACAAAATTAATAAGTTCGCCTCGTCAAGAGCTTTCGAATGATATACAACACGACGGGCTTTTCTTAAAATATGGCAAGTTTCCATGTTAATTTCTAATGTTAAGTTACAGCGTGAAATATTCGTTAGAAACAGTATTAATTTTGTAAATTATTTCATGAATGATGATACTAGATTCAAACTTTAGCTACTTCGGTAGTTTTCTAAAATGGAGTCACTTGAGGAGAAGTTGGGTTGTTAGTCTCTTGGTAGTTGTGCGATTTTACAGTTGGTTGGGTTTGGGTTCTGTCCTTATAATTTTGGCAGCTGAGACTTAGGCAGTATTTTGTACGGTTTGTCTGGTTGGTTTGGATACTTGTTTAATAATTTTTACGTGTTCTTGATGAAAATGATGTTTAATAATTTGATGTAAATTGGAGATTAAAAGTATCGTGTTAAATTCTGCTAATCGCAATTAGGTTTTATTAGATAGGCACGAGGAGGAGCGGTAGGCATACACTACCGATTGTGAACCTGCAACTATTTAGTCGAGTCTTTTAATTAGTCATGAAGCACCAGTACAGACAATAACTTTCTTTTACAACAGCTAGAATTAGCATAATTATATACTACATTAACTCTGTATAAAAATAGTCGTCTTTGCATGTGCAATCCATTGCAATTTAAAATTATGAGATTGGGTAAATAGCGAACCTTTTCTGTGAAAGGATCGCTTAAAAAGCTACAAAACTTCCTATAGCTTCCACAAAAACCTCAAGACTGAAGGATTGAGTCAGGGAATATAGAAACTGATCCTAACATAGAGCACACATTCCATGCATCTTGATAGATAAGATCTGAGTTCCGATTACTACTTTGTTTCGACAATAATTTTTCCAAAGTATTTCCATCCAAGAAGCTATTAATATAAGATGAAATCTGATAGTTTGCCAAAACTGAAATTAAATAATAGCTACCAACACCTTTATTTACTACATTAGTATTGGAAAAGTTAATACTTTCTACATGAAATCGAAATGGGGGCCGGTTTGGGGACCGTGACCGACGCCGGCCCCTCGGGGCCGTAGTTGGGCCCGGCCCCCTGATTTGGGGGGCCGGGCCGTGGGCCGGCCCCCGAAAATAAAATGGGGTTCTAAAATCTTTGGGGGCCGGCCCGTCGGGGGCCAGCCCCCTACCACCGGCCCCCGCATCAACTCTTCTAACCCTGACTACCCCCTGGGTCCGCAACGGTCATCGGCCGAACAGTCTGTCATTGAAGGAGGTTGAGGTACCCAAAACATGCTCTATATAGGTTTTCCTGGGTCGCTGAGCTCGAATTTTGGCATTAGTTTTGTTCCCTAGCGGATGTCCTGTTGCGCATCTTTATAAAAAGTTGATATTGATTTTCTTTTTGGTGGAATTTTGTCTCACATAACAAAATCACCCCGCCGGTGGCGAAGCCAGAGGACATGGCAAGGAATTATGATATGTTATGATTTGTCACATGCATACTATGGGGTAGCTGCGCAAAGTCTATAGTGAGTGCCAGCAAAAATTTCAGTTTTGGTCCGGAGTCGTCCGAGGGTCCGATTTTGGGTGGGTCGACTATTTTGGGCACCCTAGTCGGATTAGTTGGGCCTCGGCAGCCAAACTTACATATGTTACGTT